>PVKV010008209.1:0-89609 GCA_004027835.1 Alouatta palliata
AAAAAAAAAAAAAAATTTCCTGGTATCTTTCAAAATAACATAAACAAGAAAACTGAAAGAAAATGGAAGGAAGAATATTAATCTGTGAATACTGAAGGGTCCTGGAAGGGTCAGGGGTGGGAGCAAGAAGAATTAAAAAACAAACCAACAAACAAAACTCAAAAGTAGTTAGTGTTCAGATCGATTACCTATCCAGATTTTGGAAGATATTGGCATGCTATGTACACTATTTATAATTTCATATATTTACAAATATTTTCTGCCAGTAAATAGCTATAAACCATTTCTGATAATAAATCAATTATATTTTAGTTTCTTATAAATGTACGGTGTTCCAGTTTGAATTGTTTCTTCCTGTTTCTTCTTTTGAAAGTATGCATTAATGGTGTGCAAAGTTATATTCTGAACTCTTTTTTTATTGACACATAATAATTGTATAAATTTCTGGGGATACATATGATACTTTCATACATGCATACACAGTGTGCAATAATCAAATCAAGGTAATTGGGATATCTAGCACCTCAAATGTTTATCATTTCTTTGCATTGGGAGCTTTCCAAATCTTCTCTCCTATTGTATATTTTGAAATATACAATAAATTGTTGTTGACTATAGTTCCCTACTGTGCTGTCAAACACTAGAACTTATTTCTTCTAACTTTTTTTGAAGCCTATTAAATGACTTATTTTCATTCCACTATCACCCCCAACCCTTCCCACGCTCTGGTAATCACCATTTTACCCTCTACCTCCATGAGATCAAATTTTTCTTTAGGTCCCACAATGAAGGAGAGCACGTAAAATTTATCTTTCTGTGCCTGGCTGATTTCACTTCACATAATGTCCTCCAGTTCCATGCATGTGGCTACAAATGACAGGATTTCAATATTTTAATAATATTTCATTGTAATATATGTATACACACACACACACACACACACACACACACACACACATATTTCTACATTTTCTTTGTCCATTCATGTGTTGATGGACACTTAAGTTAATTCCATAGCTTGGCTATTGTGAATAGTGCTGCGATAGACATAGAAGTGAGAATACTATACTCTGATACTCTGAATGCTTATGTAGGTACAAACTTCAGCATATTTGCTGTCCCAGAGAATGTTTTATACTGCTTCACTTTGTCTCTTTTTAAAATTTCATTACCATGGTCTTTGTAGTTGTGGTCCACCTACCTCCTTTTAGTTTTAGTTTTTTTTTTTTTTTTTTTAAACGTTTAGCCAGGTTGATACACAAATCTTCTGTATACAGTATTCAGAGAGCAGGTATTACAGAATCTTCTCCTTCATCTGCTAATTCCTTTAGAAGAGGCTAATTGTTGTGCCTAGGTGTTCCACTATAAAGAAGAAAGGGCAGTTCTATTATATTTAATTCACAGACTATGGGTAGGAACTTGAATGTTAGGCAGTAAGTGACTCATCCTAATTATATATCAAGTTCAAGGTCCAGCTAGGACCACAATGTGGAGTCTCAGTACAATGCTTTTTAAAAACTATTATTTATATTTTTCTTAGCATATTTTTTACCTAAGGGGTGAAATTGATAATAATCAAGTTATAGTTTCCTTGCATGAGTCTTCTTTTCTTGCCAAATTCATTTCCCATTCCCCATGCCTTCTCTACATTCTCTGTATTCTCACCTGGAATTCCCTTCTCTCAAAGGTTTTGCAAATTCTGTGAAATTTAAGTCCTACATGTTTAGTGAAAACTGTCTTCACTTTCTTGGTGAAGGAGATTGTTCTTATTCTGAATACCTGAGTTGGTTAGCTATATATCACTTCCTTTCACTTAATCATATATAGTACTGAATTAGGACTTTATGATATTTTTTAAATTTGTGTTAATTTGTTTAAGGGTTTTCTAATGTATGTATAAGATAGCAATATATAATTATATCTTCATGTGTTTCTTATTATCCCCTGGCATATATTCATACTGACAGAATGTTGGTCAACTCAATTAACAAAGCATGGTGGAAAGAGGACCAAGGGCTCTGCAGACAGCATGGTGGATGAAACACATGAGTCACCTCCCCCAACTCAACTAAATTGACAGTAAAGAAGTGACAAAGATTTAAAGCCATCCAACGGAGAAACAAAACGTGAAGTGTAAAAGAGATTTCATCAAAATTTAAAAGACGTTGTGACTTAGTAAATGAGGGAAGGTCAAAAAAGTAAGTGCACCTGTAGGACGTGGTATAAAAGGAAAGAAGTGGATTCTTGCTGATGAACCTAAGAAAAACTCAGGAACTGGAGGCAAGATACTTGGAAAGTGGGTATGAGTGGAGCTGAAAATTGGGTTCTATAATAGAGAAATTAGATCTCCTGATTCCTCCTCAAATGAGTTCAGCTGTGACTCCTCCATATCTTCTGGCAGAAGGTTGAAATAAAACATACCTTTTAAAGAAGTTTAACCAGCACAGTTTGGGATTAAAGAACACAAGAAGCATATGAGAATATGGGTGAGAAACAGTTTTGAAAATTGAGGGATTAATGACAATCTGCAGCCAGACAGGAGACAGAGGGATTATTCTCTGGAAAATCTGACTGGCCTAGGAAAAAAATACCTACAGGCACTGACAGTTGGTATACCCAGTAAATACTTCTGATCATACTGCAGTAAGGCCCACCAGTTATCAAACTCTGACCAAACATATGAATTACCCAAAATGCTTTTGATCAGCTCATGGGTGCCTTGTTTAAATATAAACAGAGAATGAAGGCTTACCAGATTCTTCTAATATGGAAAAGACACTAAATCCAACAAATATTTTTTAAAAAGACAATTTAGCAAGTAGAAAATTTCAAGAAAATAATCCTCAGAAAAATAAATGAAGAAATTGCATTATGAGACCTGCAAGGAACAAGGAAACTTGTTTGTAAGTTAAAATAGGAGAGCAGAAGTGAAAACATTCAAAATATGGATTGGAAGATAAAGTTGAAGAAGCGTAAAAGAAATGGAAAAAAAATGAAAAGGAAAAGATAAAATGATTAGAGCATTCATCCACAAGATGTAGCCTCAACCAAAATAAATGTCACAAGAAGAGAACAGAAAATGAAGAAGAGGTATCAAAGTAACAATATGAGAGAACTTTCCAGGACTGAAAGATACAAGTTTCTAAGTTGAAAGGGTCTACCAAGTTTTTAGAGCAGTAATTTTTTTCAGTTGTTTTTATGTTTATTTTTTAAATTTATTATTTTATTTTACTTTAAGTTCCATGACAAAAGTACAGGAATATGCACTTTTGTTACATAGGTATACATGTGCCATGGTGGTTTGCTGCACCTATCAACCAGTCATCTAGGTTTTAAGCCCCACATGCATTAGGCATTTGTCCTAATGCTCTCCTTCCCCTCGGCCCCTGCCCACTGACTGGCCCTGGTGTGTGTCGTTCCCCTCCCTATGTCCGTGTGTTCTCATTGTTCAATTCCCACTCATGAGTGAGAACATGTGGTGTTTGGTTTTTTGTTCCTGTGTTAATTTGCTGAGGATGATGGCTTCCTGCTTTATCCATGTCCCTGCAAAGAAATGATCTAATTCCTTTTTATGGCTGCATATTATTCCATGGTTTTGAGTGAGTGTCTTAGTCCTGAGTTTTAATTTGATTGCACTGTGGTCTGAGATACTGTTTGTTGAGATCTCAGTTCTTTTGCATTTGCTGAGGAGTGTTTTACTTCCAATTATGTGGTTTATTTTAGAAGAAGTGTCATGTGGCTACTGAGATGAATGTATACTCTGTTGAATGTATGTTCTATTGTGGAGAGTTATGTAGGTGTTTATTGGGTCCACTTGATCCAGATTTGAGTTTAAGTCCTGAATATCCTTGTTAATTTTCTGTCTCCTTGATCTGTCTCATATTGACAGTGGGGTGGTAAAGTGTTCCACTATTATTGTGTGGGTGTCTAAGTCTCTTTGTAGGTCTCTAAGAACTTGTTTTATGAATCTGGGTGCTCCTGTATTGGGTGCACATATATTTAGGATAGTTAGCTCTTCTTGTTGCATTAATTCCTTTACCATTACGTAATGGCCTTCTTTGTCTTTTTTGATCTTTGTTGGTTTAATGTCTGTTTTTTCAGAGACTAGGATTGCATCCCCTGCTTTTTTTCTTTCCATTTGCTTGGTAAGTTTTCCTCCATGCCTTTATTTTGAGCTTATCTGTGCCTTTGCATGTTAGATGGGTCTCCTGAGTACAGCACACTGATGGGTCTTGACTCTATCCAATTTGCCAGTCTGTGTTTTTTAATTAGAGCATTTAGCTTATTCACATTTAAGGTTAGTATCGTTATGTGTGAATTTGATCCTGTCATCCTGACGCTATCTGGTAATTTTGCACACTAGTTCATGCTGTTTCTTTGTAGTGTCATTAGTCTTTATATTTTGGTGTGTGTTTGCAGTGGCTGGTACCAGTTTTTCCTTTCCATATTTAGTGCTTCTTTCAGGAGCTCTTGCAAAGCAGGTCTGGTGGTGACAGAATCCCTCAGCATTTGCTTATCTGTAAAGGATTTTATTTATCCTTTGCTTATGAAGCTTAGTTTGGCTCTATATGAAATTCTGAGTTGAAAATTCTTTAGGAATGTTGAATATTGGCCTCCATTCTCTTCTGGCTTGTGGGGGTTCTCCTGAGAGGTCCACTGTTAGTCTGATGGGCTTCCTTTCGTAGGTGACATGGCATTTCTCTCTGGCTGCCCTTAACATTTTTTCCTCCCTTTCAACCTTGGAGAATCTGATGATTACGTGTCTTGATGTTGATCTTCTCAGGGAGTATCTTAGTGGTATTCTCTCTGTTTCCTGAATTTGAATGTTGGCCTGTCTTGCTAGGCTGGGGAAATTCTCCTGGGTAATATCCTGAAGTGTGTTTTCCAACTTGGTTCTATTCTCCCTGTCTCTTTCAGGTACTCCAGTCAATCTTAGTTTTGGTCTTTTTATATAGTCTCATATTTCTTGGAGGTTTAGAACTTTAATTTTTTTTAGACCTGTATCATTGTAACATTTCTGAACTTCAGTGTCAAAGAGGAAATCTAGACTTTCCAGTGAAAAGGGAAAAAAAGTCGTAGAAAGGATTGAAAGTTGGATTAATTTAAGACTTCTCAACAGCAACATTAGAAACCAGAAAACAATGGTGCAATCCTTTTAAATTTTTGCATAAAAACTTTTTCCAGGTTAGATATCTGTACCCAACCAAACTATCAATCAAGTGTGTAAATAGAAAAAAATATTTTAGACATGCCTGTGTTATTTACCTCCCATGCAACCCCTCTGAGAAACTTACTGGAAGAAATGTTCCGTTAAAAATAGGTAACACAACCAAGAAAAGGACACATGGGATTCAGAAAAAAAAAAAAAAAAAAAAAAAGGGGGGGGGGGATTCAACACAGAAGAAAAATAAAAGATATTTTCAGAATCATGGTGATGGGAAGTCTCAGGATGGCAGTTTTGTTGTAGGTCTCAAGACAAAATAGTTCAGATTGGAGCTAGAGGGACGAGGGCTTCAAAGGGATTGATTCAAGGGGGAAGGAGGAAGGAATTTATGAACTATGTGATGGTTGATACTGAGTGTCAACCTGACTGGATTGAAGGATGCAAAGTACTGATCCTGGGTGTGTCTGTGAGGCTATTGCCAAAGGAGATTAACATTTCAGTCAGTGGGCTGGGGAAGCCAGACTCAATGTTAATCTGATGGGCACAATCTAATCAGCTGCCAGCAAATATAAACAGGCAGCAAAACGTGAAAAAGTGAGACTGGCCTAGCTTCCCAGCCTCTGTCTTTCTGTTGTGCTGGATGCTTCCTGTCCTCAAACAGCATACTCCAAGTTCTTCAGTTTTGAGATTCAGACTGGCTCTCCTTGCTGCTAAAGCTTACAAACAGCCTATTGTGGGACCTTGTGATAGTGTAAATTAATAGTTAATAAACTCTCACATATATATCCTACTAGTTTTGTCCCTCTAGGGAACCCTGACTAATACAAACTACACTGTGTATTTGATTAATTTAAAACATTTCATAACTGGCAGAAAGTTGGGCATGGGTTAGTGGTAGGTACACAGAAAATCAAAGTAATAACAATCATTAGCAGAAGAAAAAACAGAAGTTTTATATGAAAGAAAATGCAAAGTGTATTATGTATCTTATCTATGAATAATATTCATACAGTTAGTATAACATAAATACTGGCAAGGTATTTAATAAAAAACTCAATATTGGGAAAATGAGAAATATGTGTATGCACTTGATGAGGAGTTTACGTAAGAAAGTTAAATTCTGTGTTCTCCCATAGGAAGGCAATAGATCAAATACAAAGGAGAAAAACCAAACTAAGAAACAACAGTATAAGAGGGCCGGCACAGTGTCTCACACTTGTAATCCCAGCATTTTGGGAGGCCAAAGCGGGTGGATCACTTGAGGTCAGGAGTATCATACCAGCCTGGCCAGCATAGTGAAACCCTGTCTCTACTAAAAATACAAAAATTAGCTGGATATGGTGGCATGTGCCTGCAATCCCAGGGAGGCAGAGGCAGGAGAATCTCTTGAACCTGGAGGCGGAGTTTGCATTGAGCCAAGATCACACTACTGCACTCCATCCTGGGCGATACAGTGAGACTACATCTCAAAAAAGAAAAGAAAAGAAAAGAAAGAAAGAACAGTGTAAGAGAATTATCTAGAAATATGAGGTAAGAAACAGAAGAAAATAGTTCAAAGTGTAGAAAGCATTTGCCTCTGGGCAGAAATGCAACAGGAGACTGCTGTTTTTTTTTTATTGTAAGACTTTGGTACCATTTGACCTTTTATATGATCTGATATATGTACATATATTTTTTAGAAAATGGAATTTGAATTTGTAATCAAAGTTTTAAAAAGCGAAAATGAAGAAGGATGGCAGCACAGGGCACACACACACATATGTCTATAAGGAGTGGAAAGGAGACCTGGGGCAGTTTCAGTGGATGGCTGAAGGCAAAGTGTAAATCTCCTCTCCTTCCAATGCATTGCTGCAAGTTCATGTTCACTGGTGTGTACCATCTCATCAAAGCTTAAGAATCCTGGGTCCATCTCTGATGTAAACTATGCGTAAGGAAAGTGAGCATAGGGAAGTCTGAATGGAAAGGGGGAGGTTCTTACTGAAAGGCTTATTCATTTCAATACTCAGGCTTTGGCAGTAGGTAGGGTTGCAGTTAAATGGCCTCTTCGGGGAACATGATAACAATGCTGATTGCTGCTATGAATCAGATTTCATGTGATGGGTGTGTGGCAAAAATGTAGAAGATAACAATGATAATAGTCTAACTGTTATAAACTGCAGAGTAAAAATTAGCCTCCCACACACTATTCCAGACTTGCTGAGTTCTCCAAATGACCCCTGAATGCAATTAGGAGCTATAACAGTTTTGCATCTTCTAGATATTGCTTTCCTGCTTTTCAAGCTATTAAAATTCTATATTATTTCTGCTCTAGCTGAAAAACTGTATCAGAGTTTGGCATGAGGGGCCTAGTCCTAAGATGGGATTGCAATATGAATGGGACACCTTTGGTAGAATCTTGTTCATTTTTTATATTTAAACTTACCACATTTTTCAGAATTGAAATTCTTCTGTTAAGTAATTCTGGGATATGATCAGTTAGCATGTATGTGTATGTATGTATATGTATGTATGTATACATAGAAAGAGGGAGAGAGAAAATCTAATCGGCTATTTTCCTTTCTTTTGTAAGATATTGGTAATTTATCATTTAAAGATATAAACAAGTCCTTTAAGGAAAACCATACAGCATGTTACACAGGCTTATTGGTATAGGATTTTTAATGAGGAATTCCCTCTTGGGTAATAAGCCAGAGTTAGAGATTCTGAGTTCTAGTCCTATGATTGAGAAATCTGAGTTGGAGTCTTGCTTTGTCACTAAGGCTGGAGTGCAGTGGCATGATCTTAGCTCACTGCAACCTCTGCCTTTCCCTCACACATGGGTTCAAGTGATTCTCCTGCCTCAGCCTCCCGAGGAGCTGAGATTACAGGTGTGCACCACCATGCCCGGTTAATTCTTGTAATTTTAGTAGAGATGGGGTTTCATCATCTTGGCCAGGCTGTTCTTGAACTCCTAACCTCAAGCCTCAAGTGATCCACCTGCCTCAGCCTCCCAAAGTGCTGGGATTACAGGTGTGAGCCACTGCACCTGGCCCTCTTGTCCTTTTTATTACCTCCCTCACTTTTTATTAAGGATAAAGTTTGTAATTATTCATGTCACATAGCGATTGTAAAAGATCAATGATAAATGTGAAAAATACTTTGAGATCATAGAGAAAATTTATAATTAAATTGAATAAAAAGGTTTATGAACAAATTTTTAGACTTTTTCAGACATCTGCCTTTCTCTTTCCCTCGCTCTGTCTCTTTTTTTTTTTGGGCACATTTGATTCAATTGAGGAAAAGAGGGAAAAACATACATTTATTGGTCACATTATCTGCCAGGGATGTGTGCTCCATATGTACATACATTACAATAGAACATACAACCAGCCTTGCTTTTTCTTGGTAATCATAGTATTTTTTAGGATGAGAGGCCATTTGTAACACAATATTTCTAGTAGTAAAATCCCTAATTGACTATTTTAAGTATCTTCAATAGCAAAGTATTGAAGTATCAAAAATATATTCAAACTATTGAAAATATATGCAAGAAAGGAAAGTATAGTTGGGCTGGTGGATGTCATACTTCCCTGATTTATTATCAGTCTTGCAAAATTGGAACCCACTTTCCTTTTATAGCGGAAACTTGTGATAGAGATACCTTCTTTTCTATCTGATTGATCCAGCCTGGTTCAAAAACCATACTCAGCAGTTCTAATGGGAAAGGATGTCATATCTAAACTGTGGCTGGTCTGCTGAGCAACTGCTTTTTGATAGTGCTGGTGGTGGTAGTCAAAGGCTTATCGATTTCCATCAGAGGAAATGAGTTAGCAGGCTTCAAGATGCTCTCTTTCTATGTTTAATGCTCTTTGGCTATCACTCTTGCATGAATTCCCAGAGCAGAGCTTAATAAGGCCTAGGGCACTACCATGGGGATGATTTTGAATGCGCATTGGAATTTAAGTGACACAAAAAATGCCCCATTTAGCAGGAGTATGTTTGAATGCCCTGAAGGTTAATTTTGTTGGTGAATATGAGGTAAAGTAATTCACTTTTAATATTCCGTTTCCTTTAGAGACTTCCATAATTGGCACCCAAACAGTTTAACAGAGTGAATAAAGCTACCAACAGCAAACGATTTACCCATGAATCCTGATCTCCGGAGTTCCAAAGCACTAAGTACAAACCCAACAAGACGGAGACCTGGCCGATCTCTGCTTTGAATACATGCTTCTGGCAAAGGTACCACACAAGTCAGCTGGCCCTTTTTCTGCAGAGTTATCATGACAGTAGATGTTAAAACCTCAGAAGAATTAGAACATCAGAGCTGGAAAGGGCCTTAGAGTTTGGCATAGGGCAAGCCCAACAGCAGTGCTGAAGTGACTAAAATCATTTATTGCCACTTAGTGGTGGAGCCTGAGTCTCCTGAGTCTCTGGAACCTTCTCAGTCTAGCAGACCAAAAAAAAAAAAAAAACTTTTTAGTGTTTACATGTATATGTCTATATATGTTTCCCCCCCAAGAAAGAGCACTAAAGGATATTTTATAAGTTCTCCTGTTAGTGGAAAACAACTAGGGAAAGAATTCCCAAAGGTTTAGCCTGATCATTTTTCCGTTTGTCAATTTGTTGACCTTCGCACGTAAAAAAATATTTTTCAGTAAGAGGGATAATTAATATTTTCCCAGCCCAAATGACCCTCTTTTCTAGGCGACTTGCCTCCTCTTCTCTGGGAGTGGAGCCCAAGATGTTGATGTTTATGGTATATTGACCCTGACCCTATGTACCTCAGTTGACTCGGAGAGAGACTGCTCACCCAGGATGGGCCAATCCAGTTGTCTCTTGGAAGCTTGCCGCTGAACTTCTGGTCAGACTGTGCTGACTGAGAGGTCATCTTTTTTAGCTTGCGCAGGGAGAAGCAAGCGCTTCTGTTGAGAGAGAAAAGGAGGCAAAGCCTCAGAAACAGAGAAGGGTGGGACAGGGACTTGGAGGGAGAGATAGAAACACGCAGGGAAAGAGAGACAAAAGGAAAGGGGTGACAGAGAGAGAGAGAGAGAGAGAGAAAGAGAGAGAGAGAGAGAATTGCTGCCTTAGTTCTGGAGAATTTTCTCCTGTCTTGCTCTGCTCCTTCTAAGGACTGTTCTCCCTACTCTTGGGATCCATGAGATTGCCTTAAAAACCCCTCTTTTCAACTAAGATGGTTCAAGTGGGCTCCTGTTAATTGCAACCGACCAAACTTGTTAAAACAAACACTGCTAAGATATTTGTTAAATTCCTAGTAGCAATTCAAGGTTACAGTTTTTAAGGATACCAAAATTGCAAGTGAATTTCACTCTGAGGCTTTGGTTAGCATTTGGATTTCTAATAAATGACTGTAGCTTTTCTTGGTGAAACGACATTAGATTCATCTTTTACATCTCAGACTGGAATTTTCATGGCTGGAATCATTAACTTAGCTTTTTTATGATGAAATTCATAAAAAATGTGATTAGCCTTTTAGACTATCATGTTTTCACTCTATGGAAGATTGTTTGTTGACCCCATGTCTTAATTGTTCTAAACTGAAACATTTGTTCAGCAACAACGTCTTTGTAGTTCACTTATAGGGGTGGTATTTGTCTTTTGTAATAGTGACGCGACTTCCAGTTTTGGTGACAACAAAAACATTTGGAGATTGGGTTAGGGTATAATGAGTCGACCAATGTTGAGAGTGGAGTTCATTTTCAGTTAGAGGGTCTCAGAAATGGGTATTTTTGACACAACTCAGAGAAGGTAAAGTGACCATTCAAATGAAGGCAAAGCTTTTGCTCTATTGTGGGCTCTAAAGAGCATCTGTGGGTGGATATTTCCTTGCTTTCTGAGGCTACTGCCATTACATTTTCCATTGGTTTCCAAGATTTTCATCAGAAAACCAGAGCTGGCTATTCTAGGTCAGGTAAACTAGCCACAAATGTCCTGTCCACAAGGGCAAAATGAAGGTTGTTAGTTCTTAGCATTCCAGACTTAAAATATCATTCTGAGGAGAGAAGCTTATGGAAGTTAGCATTCCTCTGGGTTTCAAGAGTCAATACTGTGTTAAAAACAAAGAGGTGATGGAATGCATAGTTTTCCTCTCTTGCCTTACTTTAGCAGGACCAACCTAATAAGTGGAATTTCAAGAGACCTACTGGGAAGGTTCTACAAGATTTTTAGCAAATCTTTCACAAAGTTTTGAGCAGGACAGCAAGCCCAATGTTAGGTGAGATAGTCACTTGCTGGTATGTTGGGGGAAACCCAGGAAGGCTCCCTTCCTCCAAAATATCTTCGTGACCAGCAGTGTACTTGTAGTTCCATAATTAGAGATTCAGTTTTGGTTTAAAAAATTGCCCCATTAGCACACACATATTCCTGGGAAATTGACAACTAAATTAATAGCTAATCAAATGAGTCTCAAAAGAAGTCACTCAAGGACTACGTAACAAAAGTGGGGACTCTTTTAAACTGGATGCTACATCCTCCTTAAAATTCTGAAACAGTCCCTTTTCTCCTCCATTTCCCCACTATTCCATGTGCCTTATCTCCTAGGTGTGCTGGTTTGGGACAAGGTGGAGAACTACTGATGTAATCCTTGGTATGATTTTCTGGAATTGCATTATTCAGTTACAGCTAAATAAGATTAGAGTATTAAGGCACTAAACATTTGGAGGGAGAAGGGAGGAAGAAGGTATAATTTTGATGCCGGGTTCAGCCTTTTTTGATAGTTTTTTTTTTTTTAAGACAGTGTCTCACTCTGTTGCCCAAGCTGGAGTACAGTGGCGTGATCTCAGCTCATTGCAACCTTTGCCTCCTGGGTTCAAGCTCTTTTCCCTTCTCAGCTTCCTGAGTAGCTGGGATTACAAGTATGTGTCACCACGCCCCGGTAATATTTTATATATTTTTTAGTGGAGATGGGGGTTTCACCCTGTTGGCCAAACTGATCTTGAACTCACAACCTAAATGATCTGCATGCTTGAATAGTTTTAAAGAATCTTCATGGTGGGCAATCATGAGAGGGTGCTGCAGAATTCCTGCACCCCTCCAATGTCAATTTTGGGGACTTCAGGGCACAGACATGGAGTTCGGTTTCCAGCACAACACATGGGAGTAAGAGGATGAGAAAGGCTTGGACAGTGGAGATTGGAAATGCCTGAACACAAGTTTAGGTACTTAGCCATTATGCCTGGGGCTCTTGTTGCTTTCAGTTGAATGAAAAGGATGAGACTGTTATAATGCTGACACAGATTTGTTTTGCTCTTGGATATTATTTTCCATCCTGGATGCCAACAGGGCATATTGATCGCTGTAGAGGGAACAAGCAGGACCCTTTTAGACAAATGGCTTTGATATTTGCTAATTGAATTCACTCATGTAAACCATATTGCTTTTCTCAATATCATCTTCCTGTATCTGGCCACACTGCTGCTGAATCAGTGTGGGGAACCATGGGCCTGCTGGTGTAATGCATTTGAGAAGCCCCTGTGCTGCAGAGCTCCATGGCTGGTCCTGGTAGACCGGTGCTACCCCAAGGATGTCTCATCCTGATGTACATATATTCTGGACAAAGACTTCTAAGGAAGCTACAGAAAACAGTGAGCCCGAGAGAATCACAGGGTCGATGAACACGTGTTTCAATGGTCACTTAACAGCTACTAAATTAAGAGAAATGAACAACCAGTTCTCTACAGCTTTTCCTAATTTGGGCTGATCAGATTCATCTGTGAAACTTAAAAAATACATATTAAAGGAAGGAATGCTTACCGTGAACAAAACTATAAAAGTCTATAAATGTAAAAAGTTCCTCTCCTCTTTCCCACCCCCAAATATCTTGGTCGCTAAATGTAACTATCAAAAAACAAAGTTCTTTACAATTTTGCTGCTAATAAACAGAGCAGATAGACAGATGCACACCCCAATGATATCATGCTCTTCATGTTATTTTGCAACTTGTTTTTCACTTTAGCAATCAGAATATACAGATCTATTTTTATCTGGTGGTCTGAATCGAAGGACGCTCACGTGGCTTTGACTATCTTCTTGCTGGAAATATGTGGGAGAGATAAAGGCATAGAAGCCACTGGTCCTCTAACTTTACCTGAAGGGTCTGTTCAAATGAGATTACTACTCACTTACATCCTTCTCATTCCACCCATAGTTTCCGATTTTAGAAACTTGTCCATGGAGAAGTTTTAAATAAGAAATATACCTTTTATTTTACATGTTTCCAGGAAGACACAACTGTGATGCATTATAAACAAGCTGAAACTGTTTCCATGGTGGGCAGTTTTCCATGGTGGGATATGGAAACACATTCTCTGCAATGTGATTCTTCCTGTATCTTCTCTTGCTTACAGTTAGTTCTGAGCAAGAACAGATCTACTGGATGATGAGAAATGGACAGGGAGTCTTCAGACTTCCTCTTTGTCTGTGCTCCCAACTTCTTTCTGTGTCCTTTTGCAATCCCTTCAGTAGTTTCTCCCTGTGACTCCCTGTGTCTTTCTTACCAGTCCTTCCTCTTGCTGTCAAACTCCTCCTCCTCCTCATTTTAAGAAGGCACTCTTAAAAAAGTTGAACTTTCTAGTCCACCCAGAAACAAATTGAGATAAGCTGTTTGAGAGGCTGCTTGATAGGCTGTTTCAGTTCAGAGAGATTAAACAGGATGACCTCACTGAAAAAGAAACCACACTTAATAGCTTTAAATGGGACTGCTCTTAACTGGGTCACCCTGAACCACTGCACACACTTGTTACAAGTGAATGTGGTGGTTTGGGCCAGAGCGAGTTGCCAGCGAGATAGTTTAAATGCCTTTGCTTTCAGAGATGAGCCAACACCCTACAATGTAAGCAGAGGGAGGAAATATGTAGGTTTATCTGATATTCAGCCCCAAACCCTGAATCCTATTCCTGAGACATCTTGGGAAATTGATATTCTCTCTCTCTGCTTCTCTCAGTGAGAAATTTGTGGAACACAGGTTCTTCAGAATAGAGACTCCATCCATGTCTCACCCACGTTTATCCTAAACTAGGGATTTCAGATCAACACATTTTAAGGTAACAGTAAAGAACATCTCCTTTAAATCAGAAAAACCAGATCTCCACTCCCAGCTTCACTATCAGGGCTGGTTGAATAATAAGTTCATACAAGAGCTTATCACAGTACTTAGAACATAGTAAATATTTAACACATTTTAATTATCTGTTAGTTTTTATCTTGAAATGGAAGCTGCCTCTATCAACAGCCAACATAAAGAACTCCGGGCTGTATCCCAAAATATGTGGCCCAAATTTTAACTAAACCAAAACTTCTAGAAAGTTTTTCCTAAATATCTTTGACTTTGTGAGGAATACTAACTTTTAGTAGCTTGTTCTCTCAGTCTTCTAAAGGGGAAACAGATTTTGCCTTAAATGTGCTTTTTAATTTTTGCCCTTAAGAAGTATGTAATAAACAAATTGTTACTGTAAAGAAAGATTTTATTTCCTATAGCTTGCTTGATAAATAAAATTATTAAATTGGAATTGTTATCAACTTAGTTATAGAGCTCTGCAGTGTTACAACAAGTTATGTATTAAAGGAATTGAAAGAGGGTTTTGTATGATGAGTGAAGGATGTGCTTCATTTTAACTCAGACCTATTTCTGAGAATGGCCTTTTCTAGTATAGCAGGACAAGGCCTGTATCCTTAAAGAGAGGTTTCAAACAAGGCAGGTTACTTTACTCTTTTATTCATTGATTCAAGCTTATTATGAAAACACATTTATTACATGCCTCCTATATGCCAAGGTTTGTGCTAGGGGTTGAAGATACAGTCTATGGAAAAGCAAACATAAAAAGGTAGAACACTGAGACTTACAAAGTCTGTTGAAAAGAAAAAAAAGAGATAGAACAGGATGAATTCTGCAGTACAGGTAAGAACAGAGCTGTAGGAATGGAGGAAGCAATGACTAATCACTTGTGGTCAAGGAAGGCTCAACCAGAGGAACTGACTCCATACCATGTAAAAACAGCACACTTTGTGGCATGACACCAACCAGCTTTCTGCGTTTTGATTTCTGACTGACCCAACTTTTGCTTCTAATCATTTCCTTTGGTTGGTCAGTCTGCCTGAAACTCATATTCTGCTCATAGTCTACTTTTCTATATATTTCTAAAATCTAGAGAGGATTATGTATTTGGCATGTATTGGCCAACTTTTGCTTTTGATCAGTTCCTTTGGTTGGTCAGTCTGCCCGAGGCTCATATTCTATTCATACTCTATTTTTAAATATATTTCTAGAATCTAGACAGGATTATGTGTCTGGCATATAATGGGTGCCTAATCAGTGTTCAGCTGAAACAGTGATGGCTCATGGCTTCAGTAAACTTACATCCTCATTCCTTTATGCATAGAATGGATCTTCCTTTTCGTATTTAATCCCACATTTCTCCTCAATGTTAACATTCAAGATAAATCGTTTGTTGGAGCTTTTGCTTCCCGACTTCCAGCCAGAGTTCTGTACATGATCAGTCGATGCTCGGCTCCTGCTGCTCTGTTGTCTCCTCCTGACATCTGGCATAGTGCCATAGTCCCATCATTGCCTTGAGGCTGTGGATTTATCCCTTAAGATGCTAAATAAGGTCTTAGAATATCCTCACAATGTCCAGGGATTTTCAGACTACTTCAGAATTATAACAGATGTCTATTGACTTACCTCCAAAGTGACACTGAAAAAGACCTGCTGAGTTTTAGGGCCCTGGACTTGTAATTCTATACTGTGAGAAGTTGCCTAGGTGAAGTTTTAAGCTAAAGGCTGATCACATTGCTTTATGAACTAATCATTTCAAGTAGCTCCAGACAAGAGCAGGAACACTCCTGCTGAATGAACCCTAATCTAGCTTAATAATAAGACTCTCCATTAAAAACCAGGGTTGAAGGCATATGTCAGGGAAAGGGGAATGAAATTCCCTAAAGGAATAAAAAGAATTACTGATGTATTTGGGGTTTTCTTTTTCTGTTCTCACTTTTTTTTCAGTTAAGGCAGGGTCTTGCTATGTTGTCCCAGCTGGTTTTAAGCTCCTGACCTAAAGTGATCCTCCTGCCTCAGCCTTCCAATGTGGTGAGATTAGAGGTGTGAGTCACCATGCCCAGCCACGGTTTTTTAAAAAACATATACAAAGAATCTGGCCAGGCACAGTGGCTCACATCTGTAATCTCAGCACTTTGGGAGGCCAAGGCAGGCGGATCACCTGAGGTCAGGAGTTCAAGACCAGCCTGGCCAACATGGTGAAACCCTGTCTCTACTAAAAATACAAAAATTACCTGGGCATGGTGGCAGGTGCCTGTAATCCCAGCTACTCGGGAGGCTGAGGCAGGAGAATTGCTTGAACCTGGGAGGTGGAGGTTACAGTGAACCGAGATCACACCATTGCACTCCAACCTGGGTGACCAGAGCGAAACTGCATCTTAAATAAATAAATAAATAAATAAACAATGTATCATGCACTGTGCTATTTTCTAATTTTACTTCCTCTCATCTTGGCTGATCAAGACTGGGAATTTTCACAAGATGAATTCAATAGAAGAAATTTCTCAGTAGGCCCAGAAGTTTAGTATAAAAGCCCTAATACTGTCCCTGTTTCCTTAACATTTGATATGTTTACCATTCTTTCTGAAGTCTCCTTTTCTTTCTACTAGATGATGAGTTTCTTGAAGACAGGGAGGGCCTTAGCCACTTATTGCTATCAATGTTCAGCATCTAAGAACGAAACAAGTGTACATAGGTGCTCAATAAATACTTGTGTATTGTGTGTCTGCCTGCCAAATTGCTGATCTTACAAATCTGAAATTGTTTATTCCTTCAAAGATAATAAACTAAAATCAGATTAAGATGTCCTGAATAGATGATGATTATAGTGATGAAGGTGAAGATGGTTATATTTGCTGAGTTAGTTTACTAGTTTATCACAGCAGTAAAAAAGGAACGGCTCCCAATGAGTTGTGAACTTGTATTTACAGCTTGTGTACTGTACTCCTATAGTCATACAGAGCTTGACCATGTGACTTGCTTTGTGTAATAGGACATCAGTAAACATGATGCAAGCAGAAGCCCGACAAAGCACCTGTGACTTGTCTTCTTGGAATACTGCTACTGGTGAATAAGCCCAGACTAACCTCCTTTAGAATGAGATACCATATATATAGAGAGAGAACATTTGGAAAATAGAAAGTGGCCATTCAGCCATTCTGGCCTTTCCAACTATCCCACCTGAGTCCCCAGACATGTGAATAAGGCCACTCAGCGCCATCTTGGCCCCACCAACATGTCAAAAGACTGTAATCACACGGGTGAGTCCAGTCATTGCCCACTGAAGACAAAAAAACTGCCCAGATGAGCCCAGCCTGCATCACCAATCCACAGAATCATGAGCAAATAAGAGGTTGTTCCTTTATGCCACTAAGTTTTAGTGGGGCTTTCCATGCAATAATAAGTAACTGATGCAGTTACTATGTTTGAGGGACTGAGATAATTAATTTATTGTCTCATTTTACTCACAAGATAACGTTTTAAAGTATGCACCATTATTGTCGCTACCTTACAGAGAGAGAATCTAGCATTTAGAGAGGTTAAATAACTTGCCCAAGCTGGCAAAGCTGGTAATGATGAAGGAGGGATGCAAACCCAGATCTGTCTGATTCTAGAGTCTGGTTCTTACCATCGCTCTGTATTACTTTTGTGATGAACTTTGCCAATCTGACCACATCTGGGGTTTATCATCTTCTGATTCTTTAAATGGACCTAGCCTACACTTGGTTCTTTATGGGGCTTTGCTTGCTGCAATAAAAAAAAAATTATCACTCGTTGATAGGTCAGGTATTGTTTTTGTATAGCTCAAACTGAGATGAAGTATTTGGACAATTTATCTGAGAAAAGACCCCGGGATATTGTCAGAAAGGGAATGAAGAATTTAGTTTTCTCTTATTTTTGCATTATTTTCTCGAATTGTTCTTAGTAGTTAATAGAGTATTTATTAAATACCAGCAGCAAATGAAACATCATAAAGTAAATTGAATCATGCCAAAACAAATGACAGATTTTACAATTCAGCAAAATATGAAATATTTCTGTCTTAATGTTTTCAATGTGCCTGTTAGCAACATAAATTGTGGTCTAAAAAGGCCGTGCAGTCTTGCAACATTTGTTTGCTATCAGCATCTCAGAGGAAGTAGAGAAGCTGGGATTGTTCATCTTTCTGAAATGTATTGGGGATAGGTTGATATTCTATCAGTATAAAAATTTTATTTTGAAAACCAGGATGTTGTTTCAAGGACTATGTGGGGGCATTTCACAGGCTTCCTTATCAGGGAAGCACATGAATTTTTCTAAGACTCCTACTAATCTTCAAAATAAGATAAGTGTAGTATTTAATTTCAAAATACGGGATCTTTCAGGGATAAAAGCAAAGCCATCATTTCTAAAACGGTGAAGGCAATGCAAATCTTTGTAAAACTGCCTCTCAGTAAGGACCTATAGATCAATATAAGCAGTTTAGTCCTTGAAAGCTATTATTTGGGGACTTCCTCAAATGTGGGAAAGGCAAGATTTCTGGAAGCCATTTGGAAAGGTTTTGGCTTTGGCAATGATTATTAAGAGGAAATAATTATCTACTCATTTTCATCCAACTTTTTTTTTTTAATCAAGTCTTACTCTGTCATCCAGGCTGGAATGTGGTAGCACGATCTTGGCTCACTGCAGCCTCTGCCTCCTGGGTTCAACTGATCTTCTCACCTCGACCTCCCAAGTAGCTGGGATTACACATGTGTACCACCACACCTGGCTAACTTTTGTAGTTTTAGTAGACACAGGGTTTCGCCATGTTGGCCAGGCTGGTCTTGAACTCCCGACCTCAAGCGATCTGCCCACCTCGGCCTCCCAAAGTGCTGGGATTACAGATGTGAGCCCCCATGCCTGGCCCAACATATTACATTATAAGGCCATGGAAAATGAGTTTTTATAGCTTTGAAAATGTTAACCTGTGAAATGAGTAGTGTTCGGTCTGTTTCACTTTTATAATCTCAGAAATTGTGGGGACATTAGAAGTTATCTCACTCAGCCTTGTTCCTAAATGTTAGTTTCCTACATGAATCTCTAGTCATCTAGTTACTCTTTAAATACTTCTGTCGTAAAGGATATAATCACTTGATAAGATAGTCCATTCCATTTTTGGAATGCTTTTGTTGTTGCAATTCTCATCTATCTAATAAACTCAAAACTTCACTTATATCTGCTCTATGGAATGGTTTTTAATGAGCCTAATTTTCCTCTGTGTGGGAGTTATGTGTCTTTATCATCTTAGGCACCAGCCTCTGGACTGTGGGTACATAAAACTCCAGAAGTTGGCTCACACCTTTAATCCAAGCAATTTGGGAGGCCAAGGTGGGCAGATCACCTGAGATCAGGAGTTTGAGACCACCCTGGCCAACATGATGAAACCCCATCTCTACTAAAAATACAAAAATTAGCCAGGCATGATGGCGGATGCCTGTAATCCCAGGAGGCTGAGGGAGGAGAATCGCTTGAAACCAGGAGGCAGCAGAGGTTGCAGTGAGCCGAGATTGCTCCATTGTACTCCAGGCTGGGCAACAAGAGTGAGACTCCATCTCAAAAAAAACAAAAACAAACAAACAAAAAAACGAAAAAAACCCCAAAACAAACAAAAACTCCAGAAGCTGGCTCAACCTTGCTAATTGAAAATAACCTAAGTGGTGATTCTGTAACCAACAACTCCAAAATCTCAGTGGCTCATTCTGTAAGGCCGTTTTATGTTGGCTGGGAGCTCCATGCTGTCTCTGCTGTCCTCATGGCAGAATGAAAAGAACACATGGCAAAGCTCTAATAGATCTGCTTGAGGCTTGCCTTCTTGGAATAAATAAGAGGCTCACATTTCTTAAGCCAAAGTAAATCACATGACCAAGATTGAATTCAAGAGAGCAGAAAAATGGATTTCTTCCATGGAAGGAGAGAGAGAGAGAGAGAGAGAGAGAGAGAGAGAGAGAGAGAGGCATTTGTAAATAGCTCTATCACAGACTACAACTAATCTGAATACGAATATTAAAGTCTTAGGAACATAGTCAAAGATTCATTCTTTCACTTTCTTAAGCCACGTTAAAATTTTGGCTTTATATGTCTGCATTTTGGTGAGACATTTATTGGTGGGAGTTACTGTACAAACATAAATGCCTAATAGGACACTAAACAATGGATTATTTAAAAGTAGAATTTTACTTTTACCAATTCTCTTATTTATTTCAGCATGGAGGTCATTTCCCTATTAGATATCCCTTCCAAATTGTCATCAGCATAGCCAGCAAGTCTCCAATACTTCCGTTTAAATCAGGTGTATCTTTGATTACACAACCTCATGATCTCTGTCGGTGGTGATGATACTTCATGTAAGTAATTTAATGTAAAGTGGTTTTGCTGCTTTTCTTTTATCTCTTGGAATTTTTATTGCTCTAGAAATATAAACTCATATATTTCAAAAACAGATAAGAAAAGAAATCTAGTTGAATGTTCAGTAAAACTTGTAGCTTGAGTCCAGTTAGAAAGGACCTTTGTTTTTCTCTTGAGTGGAGTCTTGCTCTGTCCTCCAGGCTGGAGTGGTGCAGTGGCACCATCTTGACTCTCTGCAACCTCCGCCTCCTGGGTTTAAGTGACTCTTGTGCTTCAGACTCTTAGTAGTGGGATTGTAGGCCTGTGCCACCACACCCAGCTAATTTTTGTATTTTTAGCAGAGATGGAATTTCGCCCTGTTGGCCAGGCTGATCTCAAACTCCTGACTTGAGGTGATTCGCCTCCCTTGGCTTCCAAAGTGCTGGGATTACAGGCATAAGCCACCCATGCCTGGCCCAGTTAAAAAGAACCTTTAATAAGAAGGGAAGTTTTTCCGAGAATGACAACAGTGGAAATTTTCTTAAGAGAAGCAAAGATTCATGTGATCCATTGACAATCTGTGTGAGAAGTTGAACTCACATATTCTACCTTGCATTTTGGGTGTCAGGGAATCAGTGGCGCCTTAAAAATAGCTGCAACAGGATAAAGGATGAGAGGAAGAAATAAACACTGTTAAGAAATAGTTTATTAGGGAAGGAAGTAAAATGAAGCACACTGAACTAGTCATGTGCAGAATAAATATAGACAAGCACCCTTTCAGAGATATACTAGAAAAAAAACCCAACCCAAATACACTGAAAGGAATCCAAGGATAGAAATAACAGCTAAGTGGGCTAAGATATTAGCTATTGTTTAGAAGGAAGTACCTCACATAGAAAAATAAATGCTGAAAATAGAACTGAGCATTACGTGGGGGAAGAAACCACTTTGACCAAACTATGTATATAAAAGTAGTAGATGAGCTCTTAACATTCTAAAGTGGTATGGAAAGGCAAACCGTGCTTTTTAAAGACAATTTTTTAAAGTGTATTAGAAAAGGAGTTACTACTTCTTAGTATAGCTGTCATGAATAGGCAATTTAAAATATTTAAGAAACAATTATTTATTTAAATAAGTTTTGAATTGCTCTTCTTTTCCTGGGTAAAGGTAGAGATATTCTTTGAGCCACAGGTCTAAAAGATTTTGTAATTTTGGTTTTAAGATTTTGTAATTGTTCATGTAGTATTTCCAGCAGACATCAGTCCTCATGCTCCTTTAGACCAGCTTCAGCAAACCTTTTCCATAAAGGGTCAGAGAGTAAATATTGCAGGCTTTGCAGGCCATGTGGCCTCTGCTGCAGCTCCTCAACTCTGCCATGGTGGTATAAAAGCAGCCACAGACAATACATAAATGCGTGTGTGTGGCTGCATTCCAATAAAACTTTATTTACAAAAACAGGTGGAAGGCTGCACCTGGTCCATGGCTGCAGGGTGCCAACACCCCTGGCCCAGACCATAGGTTGCTTCCAGGTGATAAAATAATTGATACCTGCTTTCTATTCTGTCTGTCTTTTTTCTTATGACCAATTTCATTAAATTTGACCAAATTCCTTACACTGTACTGATGTAATAAGTCACATTTGGGTTTTTATTTTTTCTGAAATGACAGAGTTGAAGGTTTCTTTGACAGGCTTCTTCTATTCAAGAATGTTGTGTTTTAAGAAAACATAATATAGAAGACACAAAATTTCAAAATAGTAAATAAAGGGGACAGTTATTCACCTAACAATAATTTTCTTGCTTTGCCAAATAACTCCTTGAAGGGTTTCTCTAAAATACTTCTGTCCTTCCGTGACGCCACACTATTTATTCACAGGCAATATCTTACTAAAAAACATAGGAGAAAGGTGGGGAGAGAAAATTGGGTAAATTATCCAAAAAGATTGTTAATTGAAGAGCAACGTAACACAATGTGTTTAAATGCAATTAAAAGGAAAACGGTATTTATGTACTTTTCAGACACACAATTGCTGCCTGAATAAAGATGTGGTGTTTTCAGCTCTCTGCTTCCCTTCCAGATTCCACGGCCCCTTCGTTTATCCATGCTAGTTTGAGTGCTGGTTCTGTGTGAAGTGAAATAATAAATATCTTGTATGTTAGCCAGGATGTGCAGTCTACTGTTCACAGCAACAGGAAGTGTTCATTTTTAGACTGTAACATTATCTCTAAAAGATCAAGAATGGATAAAATAAGATTTGCTATTCAAGCTGACTAGACCCTCTATCCTGTAATTTCCTTTGACCACTAGAACTCTGTAGCAAGTTTTAGATTTGAAAAGACTTGGAAGAATTCATTGCAAAGGATTATTTCATTTTATTATTGTCTTTTCCACTCAAATGTCGGTTTTTAGGAACCCAGCATTAATTCTGATTAAATGAAGAAAAAACAAAGCAACTAATTAATGGAAAAAAGTATTATTTCTAAAATATTTTCAATCTTTTGATTTTATCCATGTTTGGTGAACAGATACGTGTTTGTGATAAACCAGTGAATTTTGAAAAAAATAAATACTTTAAAATGAGTTAAAAGGAAATGTCAGTAAAACCTCAGACACTTCAAAAACAAAAGAAAAATATAATATTCTCCCAATACTGCTTCCCTTTTGCTGCTTCTAACTTGTGGATGACTGGGTGTCTCTGGATGCAGTGATTTACAGTATATCTTTGTTTCTTAAAACTCGGAGGTCACATCATTTAGGTGATGATCTTGAGGAAGAAAGAAAAGGTGAGGGGAAGTATGAAATAGCTATAAATTTGATTTTTTTTTTTTGGTGTAGACAAATTCTAAATGATCATTGATATTTTAAAAAATTCCAGCTTTACATAAGACAGGATCATACATCTGAAGTCCTGCTAAAACCATGCAAGGTGAAAAGCTGGAAGAGATGAGCTCTTATATCGGCAGAAACATTTTGTTTGTGGTCGACAGGGTAAAAATTCCAAGAGGAAAAGTTCGTACTAGTTAAATGCGCACTGAACACCAGCCCCTTCCCTCTCCCCTATCTTGTGTCTTCAACGTCTACCATGAAATCTTCCTCTCGCTCTACAAACATATTCTCACCTCTCGCACTAAGGAAAATAGCCTCATGAATCCTGAATTCCAGCTTTAGCTGTTATCCTCCTGTCTTTTCTCTTTTCCTCTCAGTTAAGCTTCTTGAGAGAATAGTGTTTATGTAGTCTCCATCACCTACCTCCTCAATTCACTGGATCTTTCATCCCCTAGCCTAGGAGTTTTTTATTCAATTGCTCAATCTAATGGGCCCTTTTAGTTTCCTTTTCTGTTAAGACAGAGGCGCGTGTTGCCTTTTTTATTAAAACCTTCGTATTGCTAGGCTTCCTTCGTTATCTGTACATGTATCTCTTTCAGTAGAGTGGGTGTCCCAGGAGGGCTGGGATGATATTTAATTTGAAACCTATGATCATAATGCTTGGCCTATGAAAGTTCCTAAGAAATGTTTGTTAAATAGGTTTTTCCTAATTGGACTGCAGTGATTTTTAGAAATGTGGAAGCACCAGGGCATTTAGACAAACTTGTATTACTGTTGGTCTGTTTAAATGATGTGGCCTATCTTTCCACATGGTTTGGGTTTGAGGGACTTGTTTCCTGTTTCTTTTAAATGGTTTACTGCTTTGAAACACCCCTGCGAGTTCCGTCCGCTCTCTGGGAGGAGGTCTGGGGCCTGCAGTGGGTCTCCCAGTCAGGTCTGCTGGTGATTCAGGACATGGCATCGTTGGCTTAGCCGCCCGGGGTGGTTGCCTGTTTGTGGGAAGAGGAAGCAGCTACATGGAAACCCTGGGGAAACCAAATGCGGCTCCACCCCAGGCAACTGGGGCTGGCTCCAGGGCAACAAGGGCAGGCTACTTCTAAAACAGCAGCTGGGACGCAGCTTTCCCAGCACACACTGTCATCAGATATGTCCTTTATGCAACTTTTTTTTTTTTTTTTACATCATTATAAAACAGTATCATCATATTCTAAAATTTTGGATGAATAAAGAAGAAAATCGTTCCTATCATCTGTACACATCGACACGTTGAGGCCATCTTTGACAGTCCTTTTCGTAAGCATTTTTTAAAAAATTGGTTGTCATTGTAGTGTCCGCTTTTTTCACTTACTGGGTCATAAGGAGTCTGTTGCTATGTGGTCCTACAATCATTTAAAATCAGGACACGTTTATGTTACATTTTCTAAATAAGGAAGTCTTGAGGTATATCTGCCATCCTGAACAACATTCCGGAAGAATTTAATTCTACTGCTGTCCATGATGCATGAAGGCGAGGGAATTCCCATGACGCCAGGTGATGCTGTTTCTCTGCAACAGCTACTCCCTTTCTGTGATCTTTCTACAAGTAGAGATGAAGGCTGCCACACGGGTCACGGTGGTTTTCTTGGAGCAAAATTTGCGCTATTTTACTGAGTGATTCCAGTCTCAAGAGATAATTATACATGTAGAGAGGTATTTTTTGTATCAGAATATTTATTTTAGTGCTTCTTTTTATATGTATGATTTTTAAAAATTAGTAACAATCTAGAATGCCCAACAATTGAGGAATGATCAGATAAGAATAGGATAGGAAAATCTGAGTCTGAAGTTAAGCAGAAGTCAAAAAAGACAACAGTCGATCAATATTTCTACACAGGTCGGTCAATGAACAAAGTATGTGTCATATTAACTCCAGATGAGCTTTGAATTGCTCAGAAAACACTAAAACAAAGGGAAGTTCATTTGGGAAATAGGGAGGAGAGATTAAGAATCATTTCCTTAAGACACAGCTGGGCAAATCTGATGTGGGAGCAAATCAGAATGTCAGCGATACTTCCTGTCACTCCAGCATCTTTCCTACAGACTTTCTTAGTTCTGTTGTCAAAATTTGCTTTCGCTTTTATTTGCATATTTCTCCCACAATGATCTCCAAGTTGGGTATGCCAAAGCAGACCATTTTCCTTAAGGGTTTATTTTCATTTCTTGCTCTTCTGGGATGGTGGGGCGCATAAGAAGCAAGAGAGCACCTTTGCAGCCTGGTGCAGCCAGAAGCTCTTGTTAAATCTTGTCATGACACGCATAACTCCTGAGATTACAGAGCCTTCTGCATTACAGCTGCTCTAAAGTCTCATGGACTAGCTATAAAATGGGAAGTTATAAAAAAGGACTGGTATTTACTATCCACTGGAAGAAGAGCAGTGTTTATTGAGTGTGATGGCCATCACTAGGGCTGGTTACCATGCATTTTTAGTCCTTGTCCCCTATTCTGGGCACAGGGCTGGAATTCATTTCCTGGACTTATTGTAGTTGGGGTGGTATATTAGTTCAGACTAATGAGTTATGAGGGAAAAGTAATATGTGTCGATTATAGGCTGCACATTTTATTAGCAGCATAATTAACCAATGTCTTGTTGTCCCCTCTGCCATGACAGCTAGCAAGCTTTGACACTGTTGGTTACAGAGTATTGTTTAAAAGATAAAGACACAAGGCAGCTGAGAATAGGGAGTAACTATGAATTCACACTATTTTATTTTCTCAAAAAAGAGTTTCAGTGTTAAGTTAGTAAGTCCTCACCTTCTTTCTTTTCAAGTGGGGTACGCGTGTCATGACAAGATTCAACAAGTCTTCAACCTTCTTTCTTTCCAAGTGGGGTAGGATGAGGCAGATTTCTCCTCCTGTAGCCTTCAGGCATGCCACTGTAGCCCCTCCCTTGCCGAAGCACAAAGCCTGTGTCTTGGCTGGAGCTTTCCTGGCTCCCAAGTCGAGACCTCTATGCCCAGTGTGTCCCCATGTGTTGATGCATCAGGTTTCAGTGAAGTCTAGTGTGAAAGAGATCAGACCCTGGAGTCACATTGCCTGGCTTGGCCATTTAACATCTGTGTGACCTTGAGAAAGTTAACCCCTCTCAGCTTTGGTGTGTGTTTGGTAAAGTGAGGGTAGTAATAGTACCTTCCTCCTAGGCTATTTTGCCCATTCAATAAGGTAATGTGTGTAAAGTGCTTAGTATGGTACTTTGTACATGACAAGCACCTGTGTCTCTATCTGTGTGTATGCTGATTCGGTTTGTATTTTTAGAAATAACCCATGCAAAGTAATCCTATCTCCATTTTAAGATTGTGAAGGTTTTTTTCCTGCAAGATGAGAGAAGTCTTAGGTAGCAAGTAACCAGTTTTATTTTGTTGTATTTTTTAGCCACACCAAGGATGCAATATAGTCTGTCCTCTGTATCTGTCGGTTCTCCTTCCATGGAGTCAACCAACTTCAGATTAAAAATATTCGGGAAATAAATTCCACAAAGTTCCAAAAAACAAACTTTGAATTTGCCCCATACCAACTACTACATTGAATCTAGGACAATAAAGTGATGTGTGGCCATTGTTTAAGGCATCGCAAGTAATTTAGAGATGGAGTAAAGTGTAAGGGAGGATGTGCATAGGTTATATGCAAATATGTTGCATTTTACATAAGAGACTTCAGCACCCAGGGTTTGGGTATGGGGGTGGGGTGTGTCTTGGAACCAATCCCAACAGATACGGGGAATGACTATACTTTGAAGAGAGGGAGTAGCAATGTTCAAAATGCAGGAAGTGAAAGAAACACAGAGAGCATTCTTTGGAAAGATACTTGAAGGTTTTCTTCTAATCCTCATTTCAAACCTGGGTTCCCACCCTTTTCCCACCAACTCAGGGAAAACATTTTTTGACACAAAGGGAGAAAAGAAAACATATTTTGAACAGCACTTTTTTCTTGGAAGTTTTCTTTTTGAAAATTATTTTTCATTTTACTGGGATGAACTAGCTTCTTTTGGAGGGTGGACAAGTCACTTCCCCTCTTAGATCTTATCTGCTTCTTATCTGTAAAATGAATGCGTTAGGGTTGATAAGTCTTCCTGTATCTGGTGTTCTTTGATTCTGCCATTCCCTGTTTAAGCCAGAGCCTAGGAATGTAGCTCTGGAGCCTGTTTCTGTTTTAGATCGTGGGCTGGAAATTAAGCACACATCGCCCCAACTCCCCCCGCTGCCTGAGACTTAAGAAAAAGTGAGATGCAGCCCTTGGATTTGACGTTAGTGCTCTCCGTGGCATTAACCTGTTGCTAGTCTAACGTGTGGGACCAGAGGAAATGTGCTCGAAATCTGTGGACATGGTTTTTGAACAAACGCGGTTTCGTTTCTTTCTTTTCCTTTTTTAAAAATCTTTTTCCCAGGAGTGAGGAGGGGGAGGAGAAAACTGGTCTTTGTTGTGAAGCCACGGTCCCAAACTTGAACCTAGAGGAATGTTAAAGTTCTGAAAAAAGTTACGGAGAAGCCTGACAATTATGCCCTCAGTCACAACAAGAGGGTAAGAACTTTCAAGGCACTGGATTGAAGAGACACAAAAGTCAGGAAATGACCCTTTCGTCGGGATTTCAGAGGCCGCAGAGGAGAAACAAAGTCCTCTCACAACTTGAGAAATTTCGGACCGTACCATCCCGAGGGGGCAGGGATGGGGGAGGCCGGGAGAGGGCAGTGGAAATTGACATCTTTGCTCTCAACGAGCCGTGAGTAAACTGAGGATTTCCCGACTGAAAGGACTCAGTGTCTGCCTTTCCCCGGCCCAGAAATGAAAGCGAGTTACAGCCGATCCTCATTGTGGAGCCTGCTGAAAAAGCAGCCCGGGTCGCCCCGGCCAGCCCCGGCATCCTGAATCGGAGCCCTGTGCGCGCCAGGCCGGGCCGCGCGCCCGGGTTGCAGGATGGCGTGCCCAGGCCAGCCCATCTGCGGCCGCGGGCCGGCGGGGAGGAAGCGTCCCTGGGGATGAATGGGGCTTTGTTCGCAGGCAGCCGCGGCTACCCTCGGCAGGCCCTGCCCGCACAACAGAGGCTGTATGCGAGAGGAATGGAAATGAGCCTCAGGCCCTGCCGCGGGAGCCCCATCCCCTTCCCGGTGCAGGGCTGAGGAATGCTGGCCAGCCGGAAAGGAACCCTCGCTGGGAACGCGGCTCTGCGCCTCTGAAACCCCATTGAGAAGAACCCTTTGACGCAATTAAAGCGCGTTTCACTGCAGGCCTGGGAGGACCGGCAAGCTTTTTTCTGTCTCGGACGTCTGTGTGCACCTTTGTGGGCTGGGTTACTTAGAGACCAGGCGGGAACTTGAGCTCCCTCTCTCGCAGACGTTCTGTAACATCAGAAAAGCGTACCCATAAACAGATTGGTTTTCACCAGGGGTGGAACCCAATTTGGACACGATCCGGGCTGACCTGCAGGCCGGGGTTCCTACTTTGAAAGGCTCTTTGGTGCGCCTTACACCCACCTTCCCTGCTGTAAAGGTCTAGGTGAAAAAGAAATGGCGTTTGCAAGAGGAAGTTGTTTCTGAGGTTACTGCTCAGCATTTTCCATTTTCTCAGTGGTGGGGTGGGCCGTGTCGCATATCCAGAAGTGATGTCACAGCCAGACCTGCAAAATGATGTAACCTGCAAGTGCTGAAAGACTACGATGGGACAGCTATTTTGATACTCGGATTATTTTATAAGATTTCCCTACTTTTTCCATGAAGACAACTGCGTGACCTCAGAAAATCCACATAGCCTCTCAGAGCTTAACGTTTTTTGTATGTTCAAATGAATATCACAAAGCCAGAGAACGCCATGTCATGAAGTTCTGGGTGCTTGTGGAACTCTTTCTAAATTAGAGGCGGACACTTTATATACCTGCACACGTGGAACAGATGTGGGACTGGAACTCCGCTCAACAAAAAGATCCTACTGGGCCTCTGTTTTGTTGACTTTGTGCCACTTATTACTACGGCTAATTGTCTAATGTCTTGTCTCCACTAGTCTATGCCTCCTTGAGAACATGAACCTTATACAATAACAACAAAAGCAAAGACAGAGTCCTGCTCCCTCTCCCAGGCGGGAGCGCAGCTTGCGATCACTGTGCAATCACAGCCTGAATGCAGTAAGGTAGAATTCCTGGCCTCAGGCTATCCTCCCACCCCACCTTGGCCTCCCGAAGGGCTCAGATTACCGGAGGGAGCTACTGCACCCAGCCA
Source organism: Alouatta palliata (assembly GCA_004027835.1). Taxonomy (NCBI): domain Eukaryota; kingdom Metazoa; phylum Chordata; class Mammalia; order Primates; family Atelidae; genus Alouatta; species Alouatta palliata. The sequence continues at coordinate 29,631 of PVKV010008209.1, forward strand.
AACCTGTCTTTTATTCTGTATCCCCTGTGCCCAGAGTAGTCCCTGGCCCTGATAAGGGCTCAACAAACACGTTGAATGAATGAACGAATACATCCAGGAATGTAGAGATTGGTACTAACTTGCTGGCCGTTTCCTTACCAGGGAGGGCCTGGTAGGTATTTGGGGTTCTCGGTGAGGCGTAAGTTCAGGAGAAGTTTGAAGGAAAGGGTAGGAAAATATTTTTGAGAGCACAAACAGGCTGCAAGTGTTTCCTGAAATGACCCAAAGGAGAGTGCGACACACTCAGGTGGAGGAGTCATTTTTTCCAAGTGAGCGGATGCTGAATACTGGCAAACGTGAATCATGTTTTATAGGCTTAAGGAGTGTGCCTAGTCAATCGTTCATTCTTTAAACACCCCAGGGAAGCAGGGCGGGAAGAGAAGTGGCCATGCATGATGGGCATCATTGTTTCTTATATGTTGCTCTAAATGTGTCTCCGTGCGTCTTGTTATTTTGGGCCTGGTTTAGACTTCTTTGGTTGTTTTCCTCTGAGGTCTGGGATACATGAATATGTTTTCCACTCAGAAAATCCAATATACTTTTGTATCCCAATCAGGAAGTTGATAAACATGAGATAGTAGGTGACTTGCTACCTTAAATATACCTCCAGCTGTCTGCAGGAAATACCACTCACGTGATGCCTAGGTAAGCAAATGCATGGTCCTGTCTTCTCCCCTCACTCTTACACCATACACATGCTATAGTGAACCCCAAGTTTCTCTTCACAGAATCGGTATGTCAGTGTGTTTAGCTCTCTTATTCTCTTATTCTTTAATTCTCTGTTTGTGTGTGTGTGTGTGTGTGTGTGTGATGGAGTTTCACTCTTGTTGCCCAGGCTGGAATGCAGTGGTGTGATCTTAGCTCACCACAACTTCTGCCTCCTAGGTTCAAGTGATTCTCCTGCCTCAGCCTCTGGAGTAGCTGGGATTACAAGCTTGCACCACCATGCCCGGCTAATTTTGTACTTTTAGTAGAGATGGGATTTCTCCATGTTTGTCAGGCTGGTCTCAAACTCCTGATCTCAGGTGATCCATTCACCTCGGCCTCCAAAAGTGCTGGGATAACAGGTGTTAGCCACGCACCCAGCCTAACTCTCTATTTCAAAGTTTAACTTCCTTGTAATTCCAGTAAACAACCTCTCCACTGGTTCTAATCAGTAGTTCACATCTGTTCTCCCAGTCCCCGCTCCATCCTGACTCATCCCGGTCACCTAATCACCTTTGGCTACCTGCTCTGACACGCCCGTAACCATCCTTCCCACCACAACACCCACCCTGCCACTCCAGCTCGGACCCCTGCTCTTTTGAAAATAGGCAATCGGGATTAGTCTAGCTTCTGAGGTCTAACCCTAGCCAACAGGGGATGACACAGCAGTAGGAACAACCCCCAACAGGCATAAGTAGCCCTTCCTCCCTTGTCCAAGCGTGCGGCTGCCATTGTTCCATCCATATGGCACACCCTTCCATGGAAGTAAACTGCCTTGATGAGACGACTTATCTTTGAGTGCTATTCTTTTGTGGCACTGAAATTTTATAACACATACACACACACACACATACACACACACACAGTGATCAGGTGGTGAGTAACATAAAGTCCGTTTAAAGATGGGACTCCCATGATTCCTCATTTGTGTCAGGGTGCAATATGCCGAACACTTGGCTGCCCACAACTTTGTTTCTCGTCCTGTGGCTCTGTTTGCCTGTTATTCTAGTCATCATTTTATCTTGATGTGGGCGTCATCTCTGAGTGTCAAGACTCTTTCAGACTGTCCCATTCTTGTCTATTTAACCAGGTCAATACAACCCACTTAAAAACCTCACATGTGAGGTGATTTCAGAATAGAATAGAAGTTGTGCAACAGTAATATTCGTGGTTTCCCTCCCTTTACAGAACTAGTGAGTTTTCATCAAATCATTGGGTATTTCTGTTTCTTTCTGATTTCCAATATGCTTTTTATAAAGCAGCTTTATCCTCATTTCAGATTGGTCATGACTACGCAGTGACTTGACTCGCTCTACCAGAGTCTAGCAAATAATGGATGATTCAAAAGGGATGCTGAAAGCAAGGATAGAAGGTTCTTGTCTGATTACCTTTAAAGTCAAAAAGCTCAAGTGAACAATCATGTTTTATCAATTTTGATTTGTTCGTGTTTTTAAAAAGACTATACCTATTCATCTGGAAATACAATTCATTAGCACCTTTTATCTTAAAAAACTATGACTCCGCATGCTTGGGAATTGTGGGTGAGGATAAAGTGTGCACAGACAGATAGCAGAAGAGAAAAAACAAGGACTGTCATTCCACGTGGCCAATTAAGAAATTACCTCAGAGAGGTAGATACGTCTGTTGTCACACACTGTGGAATTAGAATTGGATCTCTAGTCTCCTGATTTCCAAGATTGTCCTCAAGGCCTCTAGCACTTTAATGCGAGGGAAGTCTGCTATTTAGAGACCAGACTCTGGAGCCCCAGGGACTTAGAAGGCTGCCTCGTCTGATTTGATAAGATTGGGATAGCTATATCACATACCGCTTTTCCATTTTTGGAAAGTATACATTATTAGCTCAGCTTCCCTTTTCTTCTGCCTTATTTGTCCAGAAGCCAGAAACATGAAGAGAAGAGCTCGCCTTGATTTGCCAGATGACCCAGGGCCTTTTTAGTAAAGTTCCTGGAGAAGTTAGGGTGGAGACTTATTTGTTCTGTGTTTGGGGCAATAAAAGGGGAGGGACTGCCTCCTCCAGCCTGTCCTAAAAAACCAAAGCAAGGCTATTTACTCAGCCCTGGGCTACTAAGTGCTGGGGTGGCCCGTGTTGACTTAATTGCGCCCTTGCAGATAGGTGGGGCTCTCTGGAACTGTTAGTCATGTGAGGTTGCCAGGGCAACTTAATGTCTTATGAGCTGGAATGCTTCAAGAAGTACAAAGAGACTACAAGAGTGCATTACAACTTACAGTCATGTGTTCAATAACATGTCATCTTTCCTAATGGGGCTTTTATTTGTATTTTATTTTGTGGGATTGAAAGATCAGAAGCCGGAAATTATCTGGACAGGATAAAGAAAAGGAAAAAATTAAAGGAGGGGGACTATTTCTGTTCCTTCTGTGGGCAATGATTAAACAAGGAGAACATCTGGTCCTGGAGCGGGTCTCTGCAGCACTGCTTTTAATTACCCCGTCATTTGGTCTCATGCTAAATTAGTGACTGTGGGAGCAGCTCAGATCTCCAAACTGACAGGCCCAAAGAGCTCAACTTAGCCTGCCACATAGTCGGAGGGGAAACACGGAGCTTCCGGTTTCATATTTAAACCAGGGATTGACTCATAATTGTAGCTGTCAGGAGCGTGATGGAGACATTATGTAATCTGGTTCTTATGGCGATGTGTGTTTAAGGTTTCTGCTCTGTAAATTCCAGAGGAAATTTTGTGTCCATTGAGGGAGCGCTTGCTGGCTGCTCTGTGGTGTGCCCAGCAGAGTAATTACAGTGCTATTAAAGGTTCCTAAATCTGCCTGAATCCAAACATGAATGAATTTCTCCCTGAAAGGCCCTCCTGTTTTTCCATAGACTTTTAAATGTGGATGAGGTTAGGTGAAATCTGGCAAACTGCAAAGAGGCAGTATGCTGGCCCAACAGGGAAATGTAATAATGGCAAGCCATTCAGGTCCACAACTATTTTTTTCTGGACCACATAGTTTCCCTTACTATTTCCCATCATTTCCAGTCTCAGAGATTCTGAAAGCAGACACCAGTGACTTCTGGAAACAAAGCACTGGGGCTGTGGATCATTTGTTCCGTTTTTATGCTGCTGGTTGCTTGCCTGTCAGAGGTTTCGGGGTCTCTGTGGACTGCTGTAAGTTTGCAGGGCAGCCAAGGAAGGCTTGAGGCCGATCCAGTGTTTGCTGCCATCCAAAAAAAGAAAAAGGAAAAAAAAAAGAAAAAAGTCAGATGAGGCTGTTTAATTTTAAACTAAAAGGAATGTGCTTTTAAGTATTTTGCTGGAGGGAGGCTTGCAGTCTGATGTAATTGTTCTCTGTTCCCAAGTCGTTTAAGTTTTGCTTGCATGATAAGAAGGATTCATTCATAGAGAATAGTGATCATATCAGAAGAATAACTGTAAAGACGAAATAGAATTGTAAAAGGTGAATGGGAGTTATGGTGGTGGGAGTGATGAAGACTGAAATCCTGACACCCCCTGATTGCCGGTCTGGCTGACCCAGAGTTCTTACATCTGTATTGTACCTTTCCTCCCTTTCTTTCTTTCTTTCTTTTTTTTTTTGAGACAGAGTTTTGCTCTTGTTACCCAGGCTGGAGTGCAATGGCGTGATCTCGGCTCACCACAACCTCCGCCTCCTGGGTTCAAGCAATTCTCCTGCCTCAGCCTCCCGAGTAGCTGGGACTACAGACACGTGCCACCATGCCCAGCTAATTTTTGTATTTTTAGTAGAGACGGGGTTTCATCATGTTGACCAGGATGGTCTCGATCTCTTGACCTCGTGATCCACCCGCCTCGGCCTCCCAAAGTGCTGGGATTACAGGCGTGAGCCACTGCGCCCGGCTCCTCCCTTTCTTAAAAGATCCCCAGTCCACCATTACTTGGAGTGCTGCACTTGGCCTTTTAATGGCATCACAGCAGACAATGGTGTATATAAAGTAGTTTTAGTCGAAATTTATAGCTACGTGTGTCAAAATATGTCGTTAAAATGCTGGATATCACAGTCATCATCATCATCATCATCATCATCATCTACATTGTAATTGATTGCAGTTGAGTGGTCTCTCTTGTCATCTCTGTTTTTCTAGAAAAATGAGCAATTGGGAGAATTGGATATTTTCCCGTTGGTCTTTGAAACATGGTTCTGGGAGTGAGCAATGTTCACTTAGTAAAAAGTTGGAAAGATCAGCACTGGCTTGTCCTACCAGGCCTTGGAAATTTTTATTTAAGGTCATCCCATAAGTAGAATGGCTTGTCTTATTATGGTGGAACACATCTGCATTTTAGCTTTGCTTACCCAGATCCAAATATTCAATTGATATGAGAAAGTTATTTTAGTGAAGATAATATATTTAATATGCTTGTGTATTTATACACATAGAAATGTATATTTAAGGGAATGATTAAAATTTACCCCTATTCTTTCACTGTCTCAGGCTGTAAAAGCTTTATTAGGAAATAGTGATGGTATAATAACTTGATTTATTTTCTCCCACAAGGCTGAAGTTTTATATGAATATTACACAGCCACTATAGCTTGAGACATTATCCTCTGCCTGATGGATGATGAAAGGATGAATAATTTCATGAGTTGTCTAGCCAAAGTTTATTCATTTTTCTAGTCATTGAAATGAGAAGACTTGAAATGGCTCCTGTTGAGATACTTTCAAAGGCAACCATCCTTGTAATAGATTTTCTCTGTCAGAAAATTAGGTACTGATTTGCCTATTTTTATTTTCCCTTTACTGGAACTTACAGATGGACTAGGGATTCCTCTTCTAATTAACCCATTTATGCCTGAGCTTGCAATTTTTTGAATTTTTGCAGTCAGACCTTGGTGATGTCCTTGAGCAGGAGGATATAAGTAATTCCCACATTCTTAGCATTCCAATAATGGAACACTAGGCATGAGTAGATGAAAGGCCATAAGCTTATAGAAAATAATAATTGAAGACAAGAAAACAGTATTATCCTGGGGCTTAAAGAAATTAAACTTGAGATTGGATGTGGTCATCAACAGGACATTTCCCTTTCTTGTCTTTTCCGACTTCTTTATCCAACCCCAGGCTTTCGTTATTGAGAATGAAGCACTCAGAAGGCATAATTACCAGAGATAATAACTTATCTTTGATTTTAAAAGATTAAGGACTTTTTATTAAGATTGATTAATAAATAAATTTAATTTAAATAGAATTACAGCTTTAGCTTGGTCTAAAATTGCTCCACGTTTGCAGGGATCCTCTTTTATATTTTCTGACTCTTGGGCCACATGTGCATTTAGTTCTGTGACAAACAGCCCTGGCCCCTTCAGGCACGATGCCCACATCATCAAGGTTGGAGGCAACTATAACTGATATGGGTTGCAGTCTGTCCCTGTCCTTGTAAATTCCAGATTGTCCTTGCTCACTCCTACTTTATATCTTATCTTCTCTTCCTGAAGACCCATGCTATGGACTTCAAGCTCCAACATCACGCACAAAGACAACAGCCTTACAAGGACTGCTTAACCGGCTCTCACCATTATGCAAGGTCAAATTTCCATAATAAATCCACTTCTCCCAACAAAATACACACACAGACACACACACATACACACACATCCTTCCTAATGGTTTTGCTTCTCTGATTGAGTTAATATTACCAATATTAATATTGTTATCTGGGTATCAAAGAACTAGGTAGGATTGTCTCAAGTTCTATTCATTCCCTGTAAAAGTCCTAAGTCTTCCCTAAGTTTTCTTCAAATTCTTGGAGTCCATATTTTCGTGGTCACTTTTGGCTTAAACCCTTCTACTTTGTACAAAAGACCCTACAAAGCACTTGTGAGTGTAATGCATTTACTAAAGATGTTGGTGGCATGGACAGACAGAAGTGCAGTTCATGTTGAAACAAAAATAATTTCAAATTTAACTTCACTCGTCTTTATTTGTAAAATGTTTCTCCACTCTCCCTTGCAGAGTAGATACCCTTTCCTCATCCTATAAAATCTTGAGCTTCATAGCAGCTCCTTGGTGCCTCCCTCTTTCCTCTGTTTCTCTTCTACTTTTTCTCCCGATATCCCCATCCTCTTGTTTTCAAACACAGAGAAGCTTAACTATTTCTCTTTTCTTTTATGCTAAGATTTTTGTGGATGTACGTCCATATCCTCATGATCTCACCTTCTATTCCCAGTGGCGGTTTTTTCCAAGCCAAATACTGTTGCAGTTGTTAAGAAAACAAAAATGTTACCTGGTTACAATGGTAACAGGAGCAGGAAGCATACATTTAGTGCTTACTAAGATCCAAACTCCAAGGGCTCTTCATGTCTTGTCTCATGAGATTCCCACAAAAATTAAGTGAAGTCTGGCATTATGAGTCCAATTTTAACAATCTTGAAATCAGATCATAGAAAGTAAAAAAAAAAGCAACTACAAAACTTAATATTTGTTGAGTTCTTCTGCATCAGGCCCTGTTTTAAGCACTTAATGTATTTTGTTTTATTTTTACATTGACTCTTCACAACTCTACTAGTTAAAAAATTATCCCCATTTTACGGATAAAGAAATTGAGACACAAAATCAGGCAATTTGCTCCAATAATTAAGAAGTGCTGCTGTGAATGGAAACCAGGCTTCTTGAATCTGGAGCTCGGAATACTGTTTGAGAAGGTGAGAAGGTGTTTCAGTGTTTCTCATGTAGTCAGTTTCCTAACTCAACTTCATGACACCTTTCCTGGCTAACTGAATATTTCAACCACCCTTGCATTGTATATTTTTGACTCCTGTTTTATTTTTTTCTCCATGGCACTTAATACTGACACATATTTTACTTATTTTTTTTTTTTAATTTTCTGTCCCCATTACTAGGATGTAAGCTCCATGAGGGCAGGGTCATTTCTGTCTGTTTTACTCACTATTGTATCTCCAGGGCTGAAAAGAATGCCTCGCACATAGTAGATGCTCAATAAGTAGTTACTGAATGAATAAATGAATATATGCATGTATGAAAAACTGCTTACACAGAGGATGGGGCCTTCTTATTAGGCTTTGCAGATACTTCAGGAAAAACCCCTTTGAATGGAGTTTGAGAAGGCCACTAACTTCCTCTGACTATGGTTATAGTAAAACATTTTGACTAGGAAAAGATTAATCTCTGTTTACAACATTAAAAAGAAAACAAAAAACTTAACATGTGGAAAATATTATTTTGACGCATGTTTTGCTGAACAGATGGTGACGGTCCACAGACTTCTCAAGGATTTCCCTTGGAGGATGAAAGGAGAGCGTTTTAACTTGGCTGAGTAACCTAGAGTCACTGAATCTGTTATAATCTTGTCTGTCTCTTCTTATAGAAATCCTTTTTATTGCCAAATTATGGATTTTTCTTTCAATAGTTTTAAACAAATTAATCTGGAATACCCAGTTAGCACACAAATGTAATGTTTCTTTTTCTGCTAGTTCAGTATTTCTCCACAGGGAACACCTCATCTTTGTATTTTATGTATTCATGATTCTCATTTTGAGTCCCTGAAAGCACATCAGATATAATGTGGACTGGTCACTTACTCAAATCTTTGTTTTACAGCGGGAAACCGAGGACTGGAGGCTTCTGTGAGCCTCCTCAGTGTTGCACGATGAGTCACAGCGGAAGAAACACTAGAAATGGGTTTCTTGACTCTTGCATCATTATGCTTTCACTAGCCTTTTTAGAAACTGTGATTCTTGATGTACTTGAAGCTATTTATTTGTGTATTTTCTTTTTTGTGCTCCTTCTCCTTTTAGAAGAGTCTAAAGAAGACATAGGGAAGAGATTTTCCCATAGAGATCCTCCTGATTGTTGGTTTCCTTTGAAATGAAACCACAGCTTTTCAAGTAGAACTTCCCAGAGGTTTTTAAAGAGGAGTCTGCTGCACAGCTGGAGGAGGAAAAGAAATGATTGGTTATTAATTTAGCACTTTCCTTATATCATCAGTCATTTCTTCCTTCTATCTGGGGATATTTTTCTCACTAGAAAAGAAAAAAAAAAGTTAAAATTAAGAGCAGCAAGCAGTGGCCAACTGTTTACCATTGATTGAGGTTTGGAAACAGGTGTTTAGGTTTTTCTTTACTCTGCTTCTCTCTAATGACTGTCCTTCTTTTTCTTTTTCAGAAAAAAAAGGTTTTTTTCTTTTTGTCCCTGAGAGAGGGTCTTGCTCTGTCACCCAGTGCTGGAGTGCAGTGGCGTAATCACAGCTCACTACAGCCTTGACTTCCTGGGCTCAAGTGATCTTCCCACATCAGCCTCCTGAGTATCTGGGACCAGTGGTGCACACCACCACACCCATCTAATTTATTTTTATTTTAGTTTTTTTTTGGAGATGGAGGTCTCACTGTGTTGCTCAAGCTGATCTCAAACTCTTGGCCTCAAGCTGTCCTCCTGCCTCAGCCTTCCAAGGTGCTGGGATTACAGGCGTGAGCCACCCTGCTGGGCCTAAAAAAAAAAACTTAACATATCTGTCCTCTATCTAGACTTATCTAGACCGCCTCCATGAGATAGGTGGCCTTATAGAGATGCAAGGGAATGTGGGCCCATCTTGTTGATGCGGAGATTTGGTACCTGGTGCTGATCAGGGAGGAGTGACTTTAATCTGCATTGATTGACCTAGAGCTGCTCTAGCTGGCTGATTCTTCTTTCCCTTATGTAATGATCCTTAGAGATAATTGGAAGGTTGTCCTAAATACAATGGCCACTCTTCAGTTATTTTATAAATCCCTTTATTTTCCATTTTTCTTCCTTCTCTCAAATATTCTTGCATACATTCACACTTTACTCCTATAGTCTCTACTGCAATTCACTGCTTAAAGCTTTCTAATACCAGGAGTAAAAGAAGAAAGAAATCTTCTGCTGCTATTAACACGGGCCGCTCAAAATAAATTTGAAGGGTGCGTGTATTAATATCCAAACACTCTTATGAATCTCTCTTTCCATATCCAATTTAGAATTGAAAGGAGGAGAGAAGTAGTTGATTTATTAAGTAGTTAAGAAATGCTAGGTGGTTTGCACATATCATCTCATTTAATCCTCACAACAGCCCTCACAACAACTCCTCATTTTGCAGATGAAGGGAGACTATCAGCTTGTCAGCTCCTTGAAGGCAGTGCTCTCATCTTTGCATCCCCAGGGCCTGCCATGTGATCTTTAGCACAGTGTTTAATAAGTAATTAATGAATGAGTAAATGGCTGAATTCTTCCTGGATTTATCCATTTTGACTCCTGGATCTTTGTCACACCTAGCTTGTCTTTTTCCATCTTGCCTTTGCAGTCATTCCTTCCTCCTTCACTATTCTCCATTTCTCATCTATTTCCAAAAAGAGCTTGAGGTGGTTTGCAAATGTATACATATGTATAAATATACATGTGTTATTCAATAGCATGAAAAATCAATGAGGCAATCAGGGAAAGTGTGCGCATTTTATTTTTTCTTCTCAGATTTATCTTCACTTGCCTCGACAAACAAAAGTCACTCACGGTTTTTACTACAGGTTTTCTTACATTTAGACTAACTACATAAGTTGGTTTTCAAAGGTGTTGGCTGCATATACTGTTCCGTTGGGTTGATATTCCAATGTCTGTGTCACCTGAGATGGCTTTGGTGGAATATTTCTAGCTGTCCTTCATACTACCCAGTTGCCAGTCAAAAATTAAGCAACTTACATGGAGTCAAAGTGTCAGGAAATTTACCCTTCAGATGGTTGTGTATTTTCAAACTGTGGTCCGAAGATCTCTGAAAGTTCCATGGCGTTAAGTCAGGACAAACTTAGAGGATAAATTGAGCTCAGGCATTGAAAAGGTCTCTGGATTTCATGTCTTTACTTCCACCAGAGAATCTTTACTTTTATCCTTTTTGTATTTGGGTTCTCTTTTGAAAATCTATTTTCAAAATAAATGTTGCTTCTAAAGTAAGGATAAAAAGCCACCACTCTATCGCTTTTTTCCATTTTTATTCATGTTTACTTCTCATTAAATGTCCACATCATTAGACAAAGTCCAACGTCATATATTACCTAGTTCTGTTTTCTTTAGAAGTTTGAAAAATCTACTTCATTCTCTTCCCTTTTATCTAGTATTCAAATATATGCTGACTCTGTAATTTTTCTGGGTCATCTTTTTAATGCCTGGCTTAAGAAAAGAAGATATGCAAATGAAATCAAGATATGACTCAGAAGCCAACATTTATTTAGGGAATTCCTGAGGATGGACTATGTGTTCTGCAGAGACACATGCACATTACACATAATACACTTGGGCTCTCTAAGGTAACTAACTGGAAGTCTTAAAGACGTAAAAGCTAAATATCTTGAAATGAAAACAAAACCTCAGAGCTGCTCCACTTTTAGGTATCAATGACTCCTGTCTGAAAGGAATTGAATTTGAATGCTTTTGTGTTTGTCTTGTGGACAAAGGTATCAGTTTCTTAGACAGTCCATCTATGGTAAAGTATTGCTTCTCTGCCCCTCCCACAGTCCTGTGCCCCAGTCCTCTTTGTCTCCGGTAATTGATTAGGTTGTCAGATATCTTGCAAATATCTTGCTTAGCCCCAAATATCAGTTGCTCTCCTCTTGCTTTCTTCCATTTAATTCTCCTGTCTTACAACCAATATAGTTTCATTAACCTCATCCTGCCTTGTGAAAACTATAAATAAGCTATATTTTCCATAGGTTCCTAGATGGTTCAGGGCAGTAGACTTAGGGACACGCCTGGGAATTTTATAGCAAGATAACATGGAACCTGTGGGGAAGAACAAAAACAAAAAACAAAGTCCATGGTGAGAGTAACTGGATTTGAGGAAGACAAAAACAAGACAAACTCTAGAGGGATATGAATTTGCAGCCGGTTTGGGCAACAAGTTCCTAGATACACATTTTTCAAAACTGTAAAAAGTAAGCAAGAAACTCCTTCCACATTGTGGAGTATGTATCCTAGCAAAATCAGCTGTAAATGTGTTCTCAAACTTAGGGTTGGGGTGGACAGAGGGAAGAGCGTGTGTGCACACGTCAGAGCGTGAGCGAGTGTGTTTGTGACCATGTGTGAGGTGGATTACGAGAGGAGCGAGAGAGAAGATGGTGATAACTTTTAAGTGTTTGATTTGGAAAGTGGCTTCCATGTTGATCAATCTTTAGAAAAGTGCTGAGCCCTGGAAAGTCCCAGACAGTGGAATCTAGCTAAGTTTAGCAATTTAAAGAGCAGCCGTGAAAGGAAAAGGGGGTTCCCAAAGGTCAAAATGCAGACTGAGGAATGTGGAAGAAAAGAACCTTCTCCATTTGTTTTAGGGCTTGGGGAAGGATGAAATATTAAGGACTGTTTAAAATATATGGATAGCAGAAGGACACGGTGGCTCACAGCTGCAATCCCAGCAATTTGGGAGACTGATGTGGGTGGATCACTTGAGGCCGGGAGCTGGAAACCGGCCTGGCCGACATGGTGAAACCCTGTCTGTACTAAAAATACAAAAATTAGCTGAGTATGGTATCTCATGCCTGTAATCCCAGCTACTTGGGAGGCTGAGGCACAAGAATTGCTTGAACTTGGGAAATCGAGGCTGCAGTGAGCTAAGATCATGCCACTGCACTCCAGCCTGGGTGACAGAGCAAGACTCTGTCTAAAAAAAAAAAAAAAGCTACAGATACTCAGGTTGTGTTTAGCTCCTCTTGACTCTCTGGTCCTTTCGGTGACATTCCTGTCTACTGGCGTCTCCTTGTCCCGCCACCCCTCATCCCTGTGGTACTGGCTTCGTAAAACATAAGGGTCATGCTAACCACTCCATTCTTGTCTTAAAATTGGCAGTCTCAGCCCATATGCCAGGCTTACTTGATGAGTGAGCCACAAATCTTTGTTTAGCGTATGTGTTCATATACCAGGCCCAGTGCATGGACTAGGAAATGCAACCAGCCTGTGCTTGTGACTTTGGACTGAAAATCTTTAAGTATCTGTTTTAACTTTAATTGGGGCCACTTCTTTAATTGCTTGTGTGATGGGCAGAATTCCAAAGTGGCTCCAAGACGCTTGCCCCCTGGTGCCACTGTGCTGGTTATGTTAGTTTGTGTGGCAAAAGAGATTTTGCAGGTGTAATTAAGGTTATTAATCAGTAGACCATAGAAGAGATTATCGGGGTGAGTCTAATCCAACCATATTACCACTTCGAGTGTTCTCCAGCTGGTTGTGGGAAAAAAGTTAGAAATTCGAAGCAAAGAGAGGATGTGAACGCCACTGGTGGCTTTGAAGATGAGAGTGGCCAGTGCAAGGAGCAGAGACCAGCCTTTAGGAGCTGTGAGCAACTCCCCACTGAGAGCAAGGAAAGCAGGTCCTCAGTCCTACCAATCATAAGGACCTCAACTCTGCCAATAACTTGAATGAGCTTGTAAGTGGATTCTTCCCCAGAGCCCAGCCTTGATTTCAACCTCCTGAGACCCTATCTAGAGAAACCAGGAGAGACTCTCTAGACTTTTGATTTGCAGACTGTGAGATAGTAAATGGGTGTTGTTTTAAGATGCTAAGTCTGTGGTGGTTTGCCGTGCAGTAATAGAATATGAATGTAAGGCCAGGTGTGGTGGCTCACACTTGCAATCCCAGAATTTTGGGAGGCCAAAATGGGCAGATCACTTGAGGTCAGGTTTTCAAGACCAGCTTGGGGAATATGGCAAAACCTTGTCTCCTCAAAAAACAAAACAACAACAACAAAAAACAAATAGCCAGGCATGGTGGCACATGCCTGTAGTCTCAGTCTCAGCTCTTGGGGAGGCTGAGGTGGGAGGATCACTTGAGCCCAAGAGGTCAAGGCTGCAGTGAGCCTAGATTGTGCTGCTGCACTCTAGCCTGGACAACAAAGTGAGACCCTGTGTCAAAAAAAGACAGGAAGAAAGAAGAAAGAAACAAAGAAAGATAGAAGGAAAGAAAGAGAGAGAGTATAGCTCATTTCTAGAGTTTTAGTGCAGCCCATAGTTGCACTGTACAATTTGCAGTGTCATGAGAAAAGGTTTATGAGGAGGTTTATTTTATTTTATTTGAGGCAGGGTCTTGCTCTGTCACCCAGGCTGGAGTGCAATGATGTGATCATGGCTCACTGCAGCTTCAATTTCCTGGGCCCAAGTGATCCTCCCACCTCTCAGCCTCTCAAGTAGCTGGAACCACAGGCGCAAGCCACCATACCTAGCTAAGTTGTTGTGCTTTTCCTGCTGTTGGATGGTGTTTTGCCATGTTGCCCAGGCTGGTCTTGAGCTCCTGGGCTCAAGTGATCCTCCTGCCTCAGCCTTCCATAGTGCTGGAATGACAGGAGGGAGCCACCACGCCCAGCCTTAGCTTAATATTTAAAATTTCCATTTGGACTTCTGTTTGTTGGGGACAATCTATGTCACACACTGTTGGTTGACTATTCCTTGCTAAAGGGACCCTAATTATTTCCCCCAGCACAGATCCTTTGATTCCATGGAAGGTATGCCCAAATCTAGAAGTGAACAGGCTTATCATCCAATTCTGGCCAATGAAATTTAAGTAAAAGTCTGTTGAGGGGCTTTGTGAAAGATTTTACTTCTTGATATAAGAGACAGGAGCTGAGAGGATATGCTCTGCCTGACACTGCCACCTGCTTCCTGTTTTCCAAGGTGATGTGACGATGTGCTGCAACCATCTTGTGACTATGAGCATCTTGTGACTATGAGCAGGAGGCAACAAGAATCACGGAGATGCTGATTTAGGGCCTGGATACCTTGGAACCAATGCTACTACTCACACCTAGATTCCTGTTAGAGGAAAATATTTTATTTGTTTCAACTGTAGTTCATTGAGTTTTAATGGTATATAGCTGAAAGCATATCTAACTGATAAAGAATTTGGGTCCTAGAAGTGGAATACTGCAAGAAACACACTTTGAAATAGATCGGAGGGGAGGTTGAGGACTTAACTCTCAGGCAGGAGACCTTTAGTATAGCAAAATATTTAAGCAACCATTGATTGGTCTGACGTATCTTATAATGCAGATCACAGGTTGACTGAGTGCATGGAAAATGAAAGGAAAAATTCAGGATGTTCCTGTGTGTTGCGTTATTTTAGTGGCTCTTAACAAAAAAGTCCTATTATGAGAGGCAAACTGAAGTCAGATAGGTAATCTCTAATTAGAGAGGGAATAAAATATGACTGCGTAGAAAGATGCTATCTCTGACCTCCAGTCTAAATGAAAAGGATTCCATACTTTGTAGGGTTGGAGAAGGTGTCTTTGATATTATAAGTTAGAACAAGCAGAGGTGGGAAAGTGGCATCTTTAAGACTGATAAAACTGGAGATTTTTAGCACAAAAACCTGATTGTATGAGGTAAATATCAGAGGATTTAGAAGAGCATAGGATCAAGCTACAGAGAGACAAGGATTCTTAGCCTCAAAGACTGTCTAGACAAGATCTTTAGCTGTGATTACTAATGCAAGGAATTGACCAGACACAAATAGACAGAATCTACTAAGTTTTTGAGAGGATCTTTATTGCTGAAGATACTCCAAGCCTCACCAACAACTGCATATAATTACTGAACCCCAAAGGCAATCTCTAGGTATCTGAATTTGTGCGAACATACAGAAGTTGCTAACATTCGAGAGCTTTGTCGTGAATGCTCATTTCAGCAACAGGCATTAAAAGCAGTGATTAAGGAATGTTTTTACTAGAGGGAAGAACCAGAGGCTGTGGAAGAACAGTTGGGAGATTTTCGTCAAGAATAGAACTAGGAATTGCCAGACTGGCTAATCAAAGGCTTTCTCCATTGAGAGGGCAGGCATTTCTCACTATGCCTTTCTATCAGGATGAGGTATATGCTAGCAAATACTGAAGATTTAGTCTTTTCCAACCGTTGTATATTAGATATGTTGGAAGCAGGAAACCTGATTTTAGGAGAAAATTTCCAGGCCTAAAAGAACTTATCTCTGCACCAGATGAAGAATATTGAACATTGCCTAGAGATACTAGATTTAGATGTGATTGTAGTAGTTAGAGGAATGTCACAGTTTTCCTCCCTTGGGGAGAAGGGTGAGTACACCTAAAAGCTGCATATGTAGGAAGGAGGATGTGTGTGGATATCAGATTGCCAAAGGGCTGGACTGTGGCAGACATTATGAGTTGACCACTAAAAGCACTACTTACCCAGCTTTCTTCTGTATTAATGATCCTAGTCGTACACCTCCACACTCCCTCCTCCCCACCTGAGCACTTTTCGGACAGAACTCCCTTGATTTCAGTAACAGTGAACTTAATCGTAAAACCTGGTGTGGGCCTGTGATCCAAATCTAACCAATAATAAAAAGAAGATGTCTTCTAGAAGTTTCTGAAGGTAAATGGTCCCACTTTTGACACGTTATTAAGTTGCTAAACTTACAACAGTAATCATATAAGTCTAAATTTGTTATGTGAAATGAAATAAATCCTTATTTATTTAAGTCACTATTTTTATTTCTTGTAGGCAAATATTTCTGTTGTAAGTTTGCATTTTTGTCATTATGTAAATCAGGGAGTTGCCAAATTATAGTGTGTGGGTCCAATCCGGTCCACTGCCTGTTTTTGTAAACAGATTTGTTAGAATATAGCCACTCCCATTCATCTATATAGTTGATGGCTGCTTTCACACGTCCAGTTGCAACAGAAACCACATGGCCTGCAGAACCTAAACAAATTCCATCGGACCCATTATAGAAAAAGTTTGCCAACTCCTGCTCTAACGAGTCATATGTAGAAATCAGTTTAAGTGGGATAAACTATTAGTTTTTAAAGTAATATTTTAGTACAGTCTTTCCCAAACTAGCCAAACATATGAATCGGCTGTAGCTTTGTCACACTTATGAACTGTAACGTCCTGACCTAAGTCTACCGAATCAAAATAGTCAGTGGAGAAACCTGGGAATCTGCATTATTAACAGTTTCCCCACAAGAATCTTTTGACCGCAAGTCTGAAAAATGCTGTTACAGATTGGTGTCATGAGCAGCTGCTTATCTGGTCCACTATTGAATTTATAACAAACTCCTGCCTGGGGTTCACTGCAGGCGTCTCAGTATGATCAGGATATGGAATCAGATTCTCTCAGATCACAAGAGGCTTGCTTATGAAATGAAATACAGTGAATTGGAAGATTTTGATGTAAAAAAAGTTGCATCAGCTCTGGAAATGAGAACCCTCTAATTAATTATTTGATCTTGGGCAAATTTTTCTCTAGTACCTAAGATTCTCAACTGTAAAAACCTCAATAGGAGGGAATGTCTCCAAGCTGCCTTTTGGGAAATATGAATGTCAGACTCAGAAACTAGGAAGCACCTAAGGAAAAAAAAAAACAAATATAGTTTATCTGTTTCTTGAAATTCTTATCTTCTTGATCAGGGTTCCTCAATCCTGGCTGAACATTAGATTCACCATAAAGCTTTGAAAACACCCATGCTGTAGATTTCACCCAGAGAGTCTGCTTTCATTAGCTGGGAGGAGAGCCTAGCCATTGGAATAAAAGCTTTCGGGTGATTCAGTGTGTTCAGTCAGATGGAGAATCTAGATGGTAATGGATTTTTTTTTTTTCTATTTCCTAGTCAAGGGTTATACATACATACTAGTTTCACCATTTGTGAAACACAATAAATAGGAGAAAACAAGGTCAGTAGTTCTCAAATACTGGTGAGTCAGGAAGGCTGCTAAAAATTATGAGGAGAACCTGTTGAAAAAATTAACTCTGTAGGCTCCACCATTAGATTCTGCTATAGGAGCTCCAGGGCTGGGAAATCTATTTTTTAATTCCTCAGCTCCCCCTAACAGGCAACTAGTTTGGGAACCATCAGGCCCAGTGATCTCTGACACTCCTTCCAACTTGTACAATGTCAGGTCCTGTGTCTAGTTATATAAGAGTTAAGCCACAATTTTAAGAATATTTTAAACAGGCAATTTGTACTTCAAGATTAAGATATTATAAAAGGGATGTTATCTACCAATAGGAAAGGGCCTCGATCAGGTTCTAGTTGACAAAAATTTGCTTACCCGTTCTACCCTCTCAGAAAGAGCCATAATGATGTGTCTGCACAGTTTAATTATTTGCCCTCTGGAGTACTTGAAAAGGTTCTTTCTTTGGCCTCTTTATTTGCAACTGTAAGGTCTAGTTGAAAAGAACTAAAATACTTATCTCAAATGGGTTAGATGTAGTTTCTCAAAGTATATATCATACACAACAAATTGCAAATGAAAGAAAGTATGACCACAATCTGGTCTTGTATTTACTATTAATCCCTTTAAATTCTGGTGTTAATAATTCCCTACACTCATTCATTCTTTTGTTCATCTTTTGCATTCACTCAACAATGAATTTAAAGTTCCAAGTATGAGCCAGGAACTGCTCTAGGCCCTGGGAATACAGCAGCAAACATGAGTGTCCTTCCTTTCAAAGCTTCCATTCTACTTGGGGCAGTTGGTAGTAAATAACTAAAGTATTACATGGTGTTAATTGTTAAGAAACACAACAATGAAAGGCCTAGAAAGGGAGCTGGAGGACAGTGTTATTTTATATAGGTAATTATGGAACGCTGCTCTCTTATGGTAATATGTTAGCAGAGACCTGAAGAAAGGTAGAGAAAAGTCATAGTGATATCTGGTGGAAGAGTATTATACAGAGGAAACAGCCAGTGCAAAAGTCCTGTGGCAGGAATGTACTGGGTGTGACCTAGGAACAGCAAGTGGGTACAGTGGCTTGCATGGAATGAGTAAGGGTGGAATGTTGGAAAATGGGCCAGAGAGTAGCAGACCTTCATCATGGAGGTGGGGCTTGACAGGCCAACATTAAAGGCTTTGTATTTAACTCTTAGAATCAAAGGTGGGTCCAGGATTCCTATCTTTTGAAGCTTATAATCCTGAGGCTTTCTATAAGTAAAAGAAAACAAAATTAGCTACAAATCTAAATACTGATTTGGAATAAAAAAAATCACAATAATATCAGTTTTAAAAGTTACTACACATACCACAAAATCCAGAAAACCCCAAACCGTAAAAATTTTACTAATGAACTGTGACACCTGTCTGTATTACTTTTTTTTTTCTAAAGGTATAAACAAAGCTAGTTGCATTAATTTTTCCCTCTTCGTTAGTTTACCCTAAAATATCTTCGATTATTCATAATTATTTTCTATAGGAAGAACTGAAGATAATTCAGTCTTTTCTCTAGCTTGTTTGGGCAAAATTTACCTTTTTATTATTGATTTCATGGGAAAAATGTTCTTGAATTTTATAACTCATTATTGCTAATGCTATGTATGTTTTTTAGAATTGTTGTCAATTTGAGAAAACATTTTTCAATTTTCTTTCTTTATATGACCATAAGATTTGTAAGCATTTCCTGTGTACCAGCTTCTGACTGCATATATTTCAAACCCTTCTCCTCTGCTAGCCACATATTTCTGGTATGATGAAGACAGTCTCCTATCTCATAACCTCCGACTCTGAACTTTAATGTCACAATGTAAATTGATATAGAGGATGGTAGAAGTATTCCTGGAAGCCATTCCAACAGCAGGAAAATTTTTACATGGAAATAACTGTGAACCACAATAATATATCCTACTAACCTAAACTAGATGTTTCTGTAATTCAACTTCTCCTTCTCTGGACCCCAAAGTGTCTGTGTCTATTCTCATACCACTTGACTTCAAGAGAAATGTGAAAGAGTGAAATAAGAAATAGAGAGCTGTGGTTAAAATACCTCATATTTGCAAATTAAAAAAAAAAAAAAGAACACATGAGCACATTGCCAGAGCCCCTTTCAGGGCCTTGGAAGAGCTCTGTGCAACGAGGGGCCCTGAATCTGCAGATTTTTTTAGCTTCAAGAACAATCAACCTCTGGTGGCATGTGAAGTCAGTGAAAGGTTCTGAGCAAAGTATTAACATGACCTAATTTCTGTTGTAAAAGGATAATTTTTGTCTGGAGAGTAGGATATAGGGGAACAAGCCTGGAAGCAGAGAGATCAGTCAGAAGCCTGAAGTTTAGGTTGCAAAAGAAAAGCAAAATTGCAGATATAATTCTTTCTGTGTGTTCTAGGAAAGCTGATTCAATTACTCATTAAGCTATTGATGTGTTTCCTAACAATTCATGCCTGCCTGTGTCAGATTTGTTTCCTTTCTTAGCTATTGAGTCAGCAATTGTAGAGCATTCGCTTGATCTTTTCTTCTCAATGTCTTTAAAGTTCAAGTTTTATCAACAATATTATTGTTATCACAGCAGTTTCTCTTCCTATTTGCTGCTGCCTAGATGCCTACAGTGCTGGGTGAATGATAGGCCTTTAGCTCCACAGTTTCAGTTCACAGTATCAGAGCAATCTGTGTCAGGGTTGAGAACGTTCCAGGAGAAATCTTTCCTGTTATTTAGAAACCCTTTAGAACCTGGCAATTTATCGTTTTATATTATTGAATATCCCTTTGCCTGATGAAGAACTATCCAACTCACATCTTCAAGGCCTTTAGAGTTTAATAATTTTATTACATTTTGGGGGGAAGTTAACTTTATGTTGGGTTGCATTAGAACAGGGATTGGCAAACCTGTTTTGTAAAGGACCATTCAGAATATATTTTAGACTTTGTACACCGTATGGTGTCTGTCACAACGACTTAACAGTGCTATTATTGCACTAAAGCAATTATAGACAATTATGTAAACAAATGAGAGCATGGCTGTGTTCAATATACTTTTATTTACATAAACAGGCCTCAGGGCTGGAGTTGGCCTGAGGGTTGCAGTTTGCTGACTCCTGCTTTAGAACTTTCCTCTAGCTGTTTCATGTTATGTATCCCAAATCTTAATCTCACATCACCCCAAGAGTCTAGAGTCTTCATCTTTAAAATGAGGACCCTAATATATGTCCTGTCTACTACATAGCATCGTTATAAGGGTCAAATGAGATATTAGTTATAGAAGTCTGCTGTAATTTTAAAGTGGCATATGTCTGTGTATTTCTTTCTCTTCCCTACCACTCTACAACACATTTCCCTGCCTCCCACTCCACCTAAAACACATATATAAACATTCAATCATAGAGGAAAATTATGGCTTGTTATCTTATTCTTACTCCTGAGCTTTATGGTGAATGCTGGCTTCCCCAAACGTCACCAAACTACTTGTAATGACACAAAGCTGAATTTGTTCTTACCGTGGTATATTGAAATCGTGGTCTCTCTTACCATGGTAAGAACAAATTAACAGAGCCTCAAAAGAGGGGAGGCAAAGTCAGAAAATTTATCAAAATTTTGGAGACTCACCTAGATGAAGGTGGGTCTTTCAATGCAGGGCCTGGTTAAAGTTGGATATGGATTATGATATAACAGGTTAGAATTAATGGACACAATGAGGTGAGGATTCTCAGGAGGGGTTCGAAGAGCCTTGGGGTATACACTATTATTTAATGCTTTCTATTGAAGAATTGATTGGCATTTCAGGAAGTTGCTAGAATAAACAAAATTCATTTGTAACTTTTATTTTTAAGAGAAAATGTCCTGGAATAGTAAACTTATATTTATGAACACATTGAAATAGTAAAGTCATGTGCTCGCTTCGGCAGCACATATACTAAAATTGGAACGATACAGAGAAGATTAGCATGGCCCCTGCGCAAGGATGACACGCAAATTTGTGAAGCGTTCCATAAAAAAAAAAAAAGAAAAGAAATAGTAAAGTCATGTAAATATAGTCAGTAAACTGTGTGAATGTAGATGATTTTGATTATTTCTTATAAAGAATATTGGAGACATTCTGTGAGAAATAGACAAGAAAGTGTAGATAGGATTGCAGGTTTTACTTAGAAAAAAGCAAATAATAACTAGTAGAAGAGAGGACAATGTTATAGAGAAGAGGGGAAGAGGGGTCCAGGATGTAAAGGCTTCCTCAGCCAAAGTTTAAGGGAAATTTTGAAACAGATGAGACACTTTGGGGGACTAGAAGCTAGGATATAAGTTATGTCAAGAATGTCAACAATCAGAAAAGAGAATACTAAAGACCATCAAATATTAATTGTTTTCAATTAGTTGTTCAGGCTCCACAGTTTTATTTTTGTGTGCAAATCTGAAGACAGAAAAATATGTGTGCCTGCTTATGAGGAGGTTACTTTTCTATTAAAAGAATAGATGTTCTTGGTAGAAAAATTTGAATATGTATGTAAATATCTAGAAGAAAGAAATACAACTCTTAATTGGAAGGTAAAACTCCAAAAAAAGTGAGTATTAGTAGTCAAAAGTGCAGAGAAATAAGAAAACTGACCTTCATTAAAAATAAATAATAATTTTTTGGTGAAGGAGGAGTACAGTACAGAGAGTGACAGAAGAGAAGGGAGAAGATAAATTAGGAGCATGTTGGAAGGCTGTTGGCTGCTTTGCGGGAAATTGTCAAAGGCCATTGCATTTTTACGTAGCAAAATGTTGATCTTAAGTCTTAATTTTCTTTTAATTGCTGTGATATTGCAGAGCTCAGGCCAACTACAAAGTAAAAGGTATAGTACCCAGGACTGTCCTCACTTCTGATACCAGCTAAAAGTTCAAGAGGTTTCCAGAACCATCCTCAGGTTTGATGGTTTGCTAGTATGACTCACAGAACCCACTGAAAGCTATTCTACTCATAGTTACTGTTAATTACAAGGAAGGGATACAGACGGAATCAGCCAAGGGGAGAACACATATGGCAGAATCTAGGGGAAGTAACAGGTGTGGAGCTTCTGTTGTTTTCTGCCCATGAAGACAGGACATACCACTCTGCAGGCACTGATGTGTGACGGTACCCACGGAGAATTGCCAACCAGAGAAGCCCATCTGAGCCTCAGTGAGCAGAGTTATTACTGGGACTCTATTTTGCAGACATGATTGGATAATTGCATACATATTCGATGTCGGTGTCCAGGTTGTTACTGTGTTATCCAAAGGCCCCACTTTATGTCACATTGTTAATCTATTGCCAGTTCTTATCCTAGGACTATATGGTTGTGGTCACCCCCTACCCTAAATCCCATTGTTAGTCTATCCAGTATGACCTGAGGTCACCAGGCAAACAAACACCCTCCCATCAGCAGGGCCCAGGGCATAGGCCAGATCTTTTCTTTGAGAAAAGCCAAAATCTTTGTTATACAGATACAAATCCCTTTTATTACCCCCCCTTCAATGAAAACTTCATACATGTGAAGAAAAAATTATTCACAATCCCATCAATTTGACTGAAACACTTTGACATGGTTTGGATTTGTGTTCCCAACCAAATCTCATAACAAATTGTAATCCCCATGATGGAGGAGGGGCATGATGGGAGGTGACTGGATCATGGGGGTGGATTTCCCTCTTGCTGTTATCATGACAGTGAGTGAGTTCTCATGAGATCTGGTTGTTTAAAAGTGTATAGATAGCACCTCCCGCTTCCCTCTCTTCTTCCTGCTCCACCCATGTAAGATGGCCTTCTTCCCTTTCACGTTCCACCACGATTGTAAGTTTCCTAAACCCTCCCCAGCCATGCTTCCTGTATAGCCTGTGAACTGTGAGTCAGTTAAACCTCTTTTCTTCAATAAATCACCCAGTCTCATGTAGTTCTTTATAGCAATGCAAGATCAGACTAATATACACTTTAAGTATTTTGTCATAGATTCTCCTAGATATATCTTATATAGTTTAGGCATAAAAATAGTAACTCATCTTTTCTTTATTGCTCTGTGACTTATTAATAAAATGGATAGCTATTAACATGAGTTAGAAAACTAATCAGGCAAATACAGTTATCAAATGGGAGAGTTAGGTGAGACCTTAGACTTCATCTAGTCTTTTGGAAAGGTGAAGTCATTTGTTCAAGACCAGAGGAGTCAATGAGACAGAGCTGAATCAAAATTTCAGGTTCAATGACTTTTCCCTTACGACAATGGGATGCTCAAGAGACCTTCTTTTGGAACCAAAGGATGTTACTGAAACTTTTGAAAATAGGGTTGCTTTGTTGATAAATGGCAAGAAAACTCTAATGCCTTTTTGATTGATTTGATTTTGCCCCAGAATTTAGAGTGTTTTCCAGATTCATATGTTAAAGTTTGTCAAGAAGTCAGCTAGTCAACTGCTTGCATATTTTTCTGATTAGCTGAGTTACATATGCTGCTGATAGTCAACCGGATTTCATGTTGTTGATAGAAGCAGCATGGGATCTAAAATTAAACGCTATCTGTACCTCTCTAGCTCTTTGGAAAATTTCCCCTTCCATTTGCTGTTTCCTTGTCCTTCTTAGAAAGCTATTAAATTTTATGTTTTTCAGATTCAAACCTGGAACTTAGTTTTCAGCTGTTTTCTTATCCCCCATCTCCAAAATTTCTAAACACTTAATCGAGTTCTTTTCATGTGGGTTTGGGTCAGGGTTGGAGATTGTTAATTAATGAAAAATGGTTTAAAAAAGGGCCAGGACTTACTCTCCCATCACACAAGCCTGTGAATTGGGAGGGATAATAAGCAGATGCACTCATTTTCATAACCCAGAGCAGGATTGTGCACAGACACAGTAGGTAAAAGATTGCCAGGTCTCATCTCATCAGATGGAGATGACCTGCTGTTCTGAACCATTTTCACTCTATTGGTTAGATTTACCTTAGCTGTGACATGAGCAATGAGCAAATCATTTCAGTTAACTAAAGAGCTGTTTTAAAAATGCAAAATGCAAACCTCCCTTAGGGGAATTTTTGTACCTTAGAGCACCCTCAGTTTGATTTTGTCTTTTGTATACTTAACTGAAGTCAGCTGCAGTGAAGAGATACAATTCTGATGAAATATACTTGGAACTTGACATGGGGTCAGGCCTAGTGTAGGACATCACAGGTGTTCAGGAAAGCCAGAGAAACCAGAGATCAAGAAGGAGGGTTAGGGAAGTGGAGATGAGGGGGCCTTTCATTTCTTCATTTGGTGTAGTTCTCAAGGGTGAGTGTAAGGGAGCATCAAGATGCAGTATTTGCAGAGGGATTGACGTGTCTTTTCAACTACTAAGAGGAAAAATTTGTAAATATTGGTAAAGTGATAGAAAAGGCTAAAGTGAGACCAATCAGCTATGTACATTATATAGTACAAGTCTTAATTTTATTGGGTCTTTAAATGCATATAAATAGAAACAGAAAATACAAGGAAACTTCAATAATGGAAATCTTCAATGAGAAAGTTTAGGGTGCTAGAAATTTCACTTTATCTCATTGGGGTGTTTGTTATAGGAACGTGTGTATTGTCAGTAGCTACTGAAGTGGACCCTTAAGATATGTGTTTTTCTCCATGGAAATTATTCCTCAATACAATTAGTTAACAACAACAACAGTGACAAAGTGGTTGTGTTAGTCAGGGTCTTGGCAGGAAACAGATACGCACTCAGCTGGGTAATTTGAAGAGTTAAATAAAAGGCCGGTTTATAAAAGGGTCAGTAGGGTGTAGCTCCCCAGGACAGGAAACCTGAGTTCCCATTAGGGAAGGAAACAGTCACCAGAATGCAAAGACAGAGAACACTGCATGGAGAAGATCATTTGGCAGAAGCTGGAACCTTTGGTCAGGGATTCAGCCATTACCTAATAGCCCTATGGTGAGAGAACTGGAGGAATAAATATCCTAACCTCAGACTCTTCCTTCCTTCCTTCCTACCAATTTCCCTCTTAGATGAACGCAGCCTGAAGCCTGAGAGCAAAGAGGCCCTAAGATGTAGTTTGTACAGCTCAGCCTGGCAGGGCACAGAGCAGGGCGGACAAGGATGGAGAGTAGATGGGAGGGACAATCAGAAGATATCCAGCAGAATATTTTCCATTTTCCTGGAATCCAAGTGTGTGTGGCAGTTCTTGAAAGTGTAAGCAATGTAAGTAAGACAAGGTTGTAGTATGTAAAATATTTTACTGAAAGCCTGAGGATAGCAGAGGGGTTTCCAACGAAGCAAAAGCCAATTGAAAGCCTCACACCAGCTATCACAGAGCCATTAGCCATGCTGTGTGCAGGGAGTTTCTCACTGCCTTCCTCTCTCTTCAACCCTTAGTCATGTCACGGAGAAAGAGCCAGTCTTCCTTACCAGTGGCAGTTTTCTTGAACTCTTTCACAAGCCCAAAATCTGACCCACTGAATGATCCCCAGTCAAACCCCCAATAGAGACGGATTCTTTCACTTTCCCCCCTGCCTCTTTTTTTTTCCCCGCAGGATGATCAACAATGGTGATATCCATTTCATTTGGGAAAACCACTGTTTTCATTATAGGCAATGGTGTAGCCATAGTATATATAGTTCTTATTGGCTGTAGCCAGAATGGTAGTGTCATGAGGTCCAGATGAATCGGATCATAAGGAGTCATATCAAGGTTGAGAACTTCAAGACAGCCAGGCAAGACCAGGGCCTAGAAGAAGGGAACATGGGCCAGGATGGTTATGCTAGAGGTCTTTGGGTAGGTATCCAGGGTCCTTTCAAAAGTTCCATGTTTTGAAGACCTTGGATTGAATTCCACTTGCCAGCTATGTGGCCTTGGGAAAGTGACTTAATTACTGTAATCTATAATTTGTCTCCCTTCCTTTCTCTTTTTCCCTCCCCTCCCCTCCCTTAATTTACTCCCCTCCCCTCCCATCCTTTCCCTCCCTCCCTCCCTTCCTTCCTCCATCCCTCTGTCCCTCCCTCCCTTCCTTCCTTCCTTCCTTCTTTCCTTTTCTCTTCTTTAAAAATACAGATGTCAAATGTACATGAAAACACATTGTAAAACTGTGTGGTCCAAATAAACATAAGCTCTTCCTTTCTAGTAATTGTCCATCTTTTTCTGTTGTCACAACGTTCATATGTATAACGCAGTGTCATGCAATAATTTCCAAGGGCAAAGCAAGGACTGGAGATTTGGGAATATGAGCCTAGAGATATATTGTAAGTGGGAGCTTCGTTAATTGAAAAGCTTCTCATAGAGATTTTAATGAGGCTACTCTCCATATCACCCTCAGCTGGGTCATATGGAGTTGAGAGTTGCTTTTGAGACAGAGGTTACAAACTTGTGTGGGTTGAAAGGTCCAGAAGATACGTCTTGTTTGGCTTTCATAGAATTATAAAGTTGCTGAATCAGCTGTCAAAATTTTAAAATCAGATTTCACACATACAAAAACCTCATCGTATTTCTGCCTTCTCTTGTAATACAGAATTTCTGGCAAAACCAAGTCTAGATTCTTGAATACCAAAATTCTACTGGAACTAAATAGTGGCTGTCCCTTTAGATGCCCCGCGAATCCTCCAGCTGGTATTAAGTATTTGTTTCATGTCCCCTCTTGGTAATTGGGTTTGCCATCCTTGGTGTACACTGTCATGGAATTGTTGATACTGACACTGAGGGGACCTCAGACTGTCAAGGCCCTGACTTTGCTTTTAGTCAGGTCAGGATTTAGTTTCTCTATTTAGCAGCAAAAGCCTCCTGGCTCAAATGATCTGCCTACACTCACCCTGGTGGGGGTGAATGGGGGCAAGCAGGCAGTGGAAGAAATGGATCAGATGGAGGTCAGTTTTGTCCCAGCGAAGGGCTTTTCCCTACACTGTATGCTTGCTCTTACCAGCAGATTATAATTTCTGAAGTCCATTGGTGGATCCATTGTGAGAAAAGGTAATCCTTAGGTGAGAGAGGCTCCTGAAATCTCCCTACAAAAATCCACCAGTGGAACACACACCAGTGCTCCCATAGATGACCTTGAACTTGGACGCCCAGCCTTGATCATCAAACACCAGCCTCACAGGAAGGGCTGGGAGCTGGGAGCTGCCAGCATCCTTGACCCCCTGGCAGGGATCCCAGGCTGAAGAAACCCTCTGTGCTTTGTTGTGGGATGGGGAAGAAAGATAAGGCTGGGGAAGGAGGGAAGAAAAACAGGGTTAGAGACAATACCTTTTTTATTTTCTTCCAGAAGTTGAGTTTTTGCGTTTCCGTGCTACCTGTATGCAGTGAGATGTTCATTTTTTTTCTTGTTTTCCAGTTGTGGGATTGGCTGCCGGAGGAAGTAGTGACAAAGGAAGTGGGAGAACAAACAATTTTGTAAGCAGCCAGCCTGAGAGGAACCATAAAGCAGAACCGGAGACAGGGTGTTGGGCTTGAGATTCTCAGACTGTTGGGCACCAGCATCCCTGAAGCTGGGGTCTCAGAGGAGGAGCAGGAACGTGGGGGAATTTTAGAGCTAGAGGGGGTTGCAGTGATCACTTCAGAGAGATGTGTCGAGCTATGCTTTGTGATTGCAACTGACAGGCTTTGGTAGATGCCTTCTCTGGGCTCAGCTTCCCCCCTGCTCCTCCTCTCCCATCCTCCCACTGTGTCAAATACTGGGGCAAAAGTCATTTTCCAATGAGGAGATAGACTACGCCAGGAAAATGTCTTTGTTTAGTGGGGGAGGTTAAAAATAAGATTAGGATATATGACTATGATGAGGACCCCATAATGTGAATATTTCAGAAACATTTGGTTTTATCCTTGTCATATCTTTAGGAATTTTGAAAACATAGTAGCACCTGAAGGTTGTTAAAATTCCTAGTGACTGTTTAGTGGAATCTGAAAAGAATCCTATTTCACTTCACATTTTTTCTCAAGACTAGCTAGCAGTGAAAGGCGGCTTTGCGTACACTCAAGGGATGGTGCCAAAAGAGCTTGAGCTCGATTGAGAATGGTCAATGCACAGATAGTATCTTGGGACGTGGTTGGAGAAACCCCCTTTGCCATAGATTTCTTAGAAATTGGGTCAAAACATGTCAGAGGTGGCTAAGGTGCAGTCTTTGCTCAAGACAGGGGACAGAATGGCATACCCTCTTATTTTTCGCCAAAGGGCTAAGAAGATGAATGAAGTCCCTAGTTTAGATGACTGCTGGGAGCCATGAAGCAGTGGGACCTTCACTTAGGCTTAACCTGCTCCCTGGACTTTTGGGAATGAATGTGCCCATAATGGTTATTTTTTAAAAGGATATTCTGCACCTAAGAAAAGGGCCTTTTTCTCTGGTGAAACTTTAGGAAGTCACCCAGATATTAGGTAACAGCACTGAATGAAAAGGTGTATTGTATTCGAAACTCTAGATTGCTTCGAGGGATATAACACACTTTTATTTTTTTTCCTGCTTCCACTAAGTGATAAGGGATGGGAACAGGGCAGGCATCAACTAGAACACTAAAGAGGTTACGGAAATACCACTGCCTTGTAAAACTGTAGCATGTCTGCAGCAGTTAAATGACTCAGATATGTAGAACCTCTGGTTAGCTGCTGTTGCTCAAGATAAAACCTTCTTTCCTTGTGGGTTTGGGCAGTAGGGTAGATGGAAGTGCTAGGTAGGTTGGATAGAAAGGGAACTTATGAATGGGCATGTCAATAAATGTGTAAAATACATCTTTATACTAGTAGCAGTTCAAACTTATCTGTAAACTGTTATTAGGATGTGTCCTTGTCTGGCTAAGATTTCTGGCTCTATTAGCAATTTGGATCCCTGGTGAACATCACCTTAAAAAGCAGATGTGCTTTTGCTTAAAGGTACCTGGAGCTGTTGCCTATTATACTACACAGGAGAGGATAGCCTTAGTGCTGTCTGTTAAGCTTTCATATCCTAAAACACAGAGTCATTTTGGAAATTTTGGTTTTCTCAAACCATACCAGTACCTATTTGATATATGAATTAATGAGAGAAAAAGAAGGCATCTTCATCAAAAAATGTAGAAATGGATTCTGGCACATAGTGTGGACAAACTACATTATTTTTGCTGGGCCATTGGGAAAACCACTTGACATCTCTGTACAGTACCTGGTTTTCACCTCTCCATGTCTGTACTATGAAGAGATCTTATTGGGGCATAGATTTTCTGAGATGATCCAAATTTTGGATATTTATAGTTCTTCCACATCATTTAAATGCCAGAGAAATGTGAATATTTCAATATTTTAGTATCTAAGCAATATGTTTTAAATTTAATTTTTTTCATGACAAAACTTGTGGGTCTTTTTTTTTTTTAACAAAAAACATTTATCGAGATATAATTCACATGCCATAATAATCACCCATTAAAAATTGTTAGTAATTTCACAGAATTGTGCAACTATCACCACAATCTAAATTTGGGACATTTTATTATCCCATAAAGAAAGCTCTTACCCATTAGCATTGTTCCCCAGTTTTCCCACCCCACAGCCCTTGGCAATCACCATTCTACTTTCAGTCTGTAGATTTGCCTATTCTGGATATTTCATGCAAATGGAATCATGTAAACTGTGGTCCTTTGTGACTGGCTTCTTTTTTTTAGAATAACGTATTTGAGGTTCATCCATGTTGTTGCGTGTCTCAACATTTTATTTCTTTTTATTTCTGAATAACGTTCTATTGTATGGCTATACCACATTTTATTTCTGCATTCATCAGTTGACAATCATTTGTCTTGGGTCCACCTTTTGTCTATTATGAATAACACTGCTACAAACACTCACATACACATTTTGGCATCATATATTTTTATTTTTTTAGGGAATGTACCTAAGAGTAAACTTACTGGGTCATATGGTAACTCCATTTCCTTGCAGAAGAATGGGATTGTGATTCCTAGAGAATGCCAGGATCTGTAGCCTGGGTGACCTCTTCAGTGGCTATGGAGTCCTCATGGTCAAGACACTATTGTGGAAGTCATAGCAGGATGGACCCTAAAGTGACCTCATTATCTCAGCGTCCTGATGTTTACTTCTTTCTCGTATCTCCTCTCTCTGACCTGGGTGGGAACTGTGACTTGCTTCCAACCTATCGAATATGACAATAGTGATGGTATGTCACTTTGTTGATTACATTACATTATGTAAGTCTCTACATTGGTAGACTGAAGACTTTCCTTGTGGCTTGATGAAGTACACAGCTATGCTGGAGAAACCCATGTGATGAGGAACTTCAGGTGGCCCCTGGAGCCTGAGGACAGTAAACAAAGAGCTGAGGCCCCAGTCATGTAGCTGCAAAGAGATGAATTCTGTCAACAACTAGGATGAACTCAAAAGTGGATTCTTCCCTAGTTGAGCCTTTAATAAGAATGTGGCCCAGCTAATGCCTTGATTGCAGTCTTGTGAAACTCTGAGCAGAGGACCAGCTAAATCATGCCCAGACTTCTGACCCACGAATACTGAGATAATAATATGTGGTGTTTGTGTAGCTAAATTTGTGGCAATTTGTTATGCAACATTAGAACAGTCATACAGAAGTCTAGGATTTAGTTCCATTATATAATCTGGGCTGGAGGCCACTGAGTTTACTTGTCAACGCAAATTTTCTGTTTACCTATCAGTATGATTACCCCCAAAGATAAACTGCCATATAGATGTTCAAGTATGTGCTTGGTTGCTATAGAGTAATCTGTATCTCTGGCGTATGCTCTAGAGCATGTGCTTGGTTGCTCCAGAATAATTTATACCTCTGGGATATGCTCTAGAATGAGAAAGTATGGATGGCAGAAGAAACAGAGTTCCACTCTGTCTGCTTGACTCACATAGGAGTCACTACAAATCCTGTTCCAAAAACAGTCACTAAAAGATCAGAACCCAAAAGGAATGATAACTTATATAATGAGAGCTACTATTTATTAGGCACTATGGGACTGAGAGGATATGCATGAAATTGAGGCTGTGCCCTGATAGAGCTTATGCTAAATGGTAGTTATGATTTATCTAGCTCTCTGTGAAGCTGTAAGCTTTAACTTGATATTAGTTTTCTCTTACACTTCTTTAGCCAAATAATAACAAAACAAGTCCAGCCTGGTGATCACCACTTCTATTTTTGGAACTTAGGATAATTCCATTTTTCTTACTCATCCATTTCTATATTTAACAGCCCTATACTCAGAATTTTAACTTACAGCTTATTTAATCTATTAAATTAAATCTATTCTATTAAAACCTGCTTTTTTTTTTTCCTACCTGCCTCTAGACCGATGGAAACAGCTGATGATGTGAATCTCCTGATGTGGCTGCCATGTCATTTTGTCTTGATACATTTAATTCCTGACTGACTTAACAGAGGAGAGTAAGGTGGATTTTAACCTGTAACACAGGGATACATGTGGAATGTCCTTCACTTCCTTGGTGATCTGACTTTAATTTCAAGCATTTTAGAGATGACTCAGTGTGCAGTAACTAATATGAAAATTCATGCTGCTTAAAACATACAGTGAATAACTAACCAGGCTTACCTCAGATGACTTGGAAGTTTCCTAGTTGGGAGTATGAGGCAATTTGAAATTGATGGGAAATGAATGTCTAGAACTCAGTAGAGTAACAGATTCAAGAATCACTGAAATTTTCATCTTCCATATCTCATACCAGTAGGCACGTAAAAAAGCCAAATTTTGTTCTGTTGAGGATGGAATCAACTGTGATTCCTCTTATATTTATAGTAGTGCCATCCTCCTGTCATAGCAAACAGAGATGAAATGGCTGGAGTAATTTTTTATGTGATGTACTTCATAGAACACTTTTGCTAGGAAACAAGTAAAGATTATTTGGACACAGTAGGAACAGCTCCTTCCATGAACAGGGTCTCATCACTTTTTTTCCATGTCTATAAAAGAAAATGTCTAATTACACTCAAATGGAGCAAATAGAACAGTGAAGGATGTTTATATTTAGATAGTCGATTTCATTTACTTTTAATGATTACTTTTATTCCCAGTTGTTAATTTTTTCACGTCTCTGTGATGTGGGACGTTGTGGTGAAGCTGCCTTACTTCCCCATTCCACTGCTCATCTCTTCAGTTCTGCAAGAGAAGCCCTTGATTCTCTCCTTACTGGTGTGCACTTACTCCTCTTGGCTATTAGTAGGCGTTTTCTGGATGGCAAGTACTATCTTGGTTGCTTTTCCTATTGCCTACGTCCTTGGCCCCCTTGACTTGGGAATATCTGTCTACCAACCCTTGCTTCTACAACTGTAATTCCAAATGCTTCACAGAGCTTTTCAAGAGGCAGTATATGCTTGTTAATTTGGACCAAAACAGTAATGAGCTAATTTTACATTACAGTTTTGTCATTAAGATTAAACCAACATAGAGCTGATTCTACGCATTTTGCTGTTTATTTCTTCCTCTTAAGTACAGGCTGCACTAAGAAGTTTTCACAGCGTTAGCCCCACCTATTCCAGTTCCGGCTGTGCTGTTGCTTGTTGTTCATGTGTTAAATACCACATTAACACCTCGTTGATATTTCCGCAAGTAACATCAATGACGGAGCTGATTTTCAGCTTCTCAGACTTTGACTCTGTTCAGCACTATTTACCTTTTGAATTCCCCCTTTTAAGTGTCTCTGTTCAAATGCCTCTTAAATGAGAGGTATGTTAAGAGGTGCATGCCCCAGTAGTCCTTGTTAACTCAGGAGCGCTCATGTCTTGATATTGACCACCCAAAGACATTCTGTACCTTTGCAGAAACTCTGGCAGAATCAAGGTCTCTTGCCCACAGTGGAACCTCCATAATACACTCGTATGTTGACTTTTCCCTGTCTCAGCCTCTCCACTCATGCGGTTACGCTCCCTAGAATCATCTCTAAAGTAAACTACTTGTGTGTAAGTTCTTATTTTAGGCTCTACTTTTCAAGCACCCTAAGCTAAGACAGGTGGGGAGGCAAAGATTGGTTTGGTTTTGGATATGTTAAGCTTGTGGTACCTGAGATCTCTGCTTGTAGTTTAGGGGCTTGGTTAAAGGGAGCATACAGAGGCTTACGTCCTACATGTCTAAATATTAAAAAGTTATAAATCAAGCTAACACATAGTTTAATAAAATGTTGTATTCTCCCATGTCCTTGCATATGTTTTAATGTAGAATTCTTGGGCTCCTCTGAGCTTCATGCCAGAATGCGGCTATGTGAAAATGCTCAGACCCATGGCCCATCCTCTCTGTCTCTATCATGCACTATGAGTAGATACTCCAGTCTGCAAGCTCTATCCACACTCCCAAATAAAGACCCACTCTCACGCCTTGGGATGTGTACAAGGTGGTGCAGCTTGCTCTTAGGAGAATCAACCAAGGAAGGAGGACTGTGTAGGCTCTGGACATGGATCCTGGGTACCTGGAACATGGTTTAGAAGTGGGGGCATGGGGTCTGGGTGGGCAGGTTCTTTTGTCCCATAAGATCCTCATTATGTGGGGATGGTCACACTCAGATGAGAGCCACATGGGATCCCTTTAAATTGTGAAGCCCAGGGGCCCCTTTTGGTTGTATTTAGGCACGGCGTGTCCATTGGGCATCCTGGTGGAGTTGCCTGGTAGGCGATTGCTAACACAGATTCATGGCTTAAAGAACATGAACTTCATATAAATATGTGGGTGTTGGTAGCATATGGATTGTCATTGAACAGTGGGAGTAGATGGACATAACTGGGAAGATGAGTTGGAATGAATAGAGAAGGTCTAAGAATAGAACTCTGGGGGTAGTTGGGGAAGCGGAGCCAGGGAAAGAGGCTAAGGAGCAACAGCCTCTGGATGTAACTTAGAATGCATTGACTTGATATTTTAAAGGAATCCCGCTCTTCATAAGTTAATCCTTAAAGGAGCATGATGAGGCTTGCACATTTTCTCCTCTGTGCTCACCCAGTGTCCCAGGTATATGGATCCTTATTACATCACTGCTCACAAAAACGCTGAGACTTTGAGGTCAGGGATTTATTTTAGGACTCTCCTGCTCAATGTCTTACCTGTTGCTGTGGCCTGAATGTGTCCCTTAAAATTATTATGTTGAAACTTAATTGGCAATGTGATATGAAGAGGTAGCGTATTTAGGGGGTGATTATGTCATGAGGGTGGCGCTCTCATGAATGGGATTAGTGACTTTATTAAAAGAGCTGGAGGGAACTAAACAGGCCCTCTTTGCCCTCCCATCTTTTCTACCACCTAAGGATGCAGTGTTTGTCCTCTCTAGAATATGCAGAAATAAGACACCATCTTTGAAACAGAGAGCAACTTCCACCAGACGCTGAATGTGATGGTGCCTTGATCTTGGACTTTCAGACTTCGGAACTATGAGAAATAAATTCCCATTCTTTTTAGTAATAAACTACTCAGTCTTGGGTACTTTGTTGTATCAACAGAAAGTGGACTAAGAAATGGAGAGAGGCCAGGTGCGGTGGCTCACGCCTGTAATCCCAGCACTTTGGAAGGCTGAGACGGGTGTATCATTTGAGGTCAGGAATTTGAGACCAGCCTGGCCAACATGGTGAAACTCTGTTTCTGCTAAAAATACAAAAACTTGCTGGGTGTGGTGGTGCACTCCTGTAATCCCAGCTACTTGGGAAAGTTGCTTGAACCCAAGAGGCGGAGCTTGCAGTGAGCTGAGATCATGCCACTGCACTCAGCCTGGGTGACAGACTGAGAGTCTCTCTCAAAACAAAAACAAAAACAAACAAAAAACAAGAAACATGGAGGGAGAAATATAGTGCCTTTTTGAAGCATGGCTATGGTATTTAGAGAAAGGCTATTTTGTGATTAAGGAAGAAATATCTCCGATCTCAAATTCTCCTATGTTTCTAGGTGTTCCTTTCTTTAACTGTAATATGAGATATATCATCATTAGTTTACTGTGAGAATCAAGTAAAATAACAGAAAAGCACTTAGACAAAAATTAAATGTTCTGCACAAATGTAATTAGAGAGGCTGATTCTAATGCTTTAATTTTGAAGAATTTTAAATAGAAGCTCATTGCTCTGGAAGGGCTTTCATAATCATCTTAGCTCACTGATTTTCCACATAAGGAAAAAGAGAGTGCAGAAGGGCGAGAGACTTACCCCAAATTTCACAGCTGTTATGTGACAAAGATCGGCCAACACCCTCACACAGTCTATTACAGCCCTTTAAGCATACCACTGAGTGTCCTCAGAGAGAGAAGAGGGAGGAAAAACTTCCACAAAACATACAAAATGTGTGTCAAAATCATCCATTACGGAAGTAAGACAGAATGAGTTTTGCGGTGATGCTGTTTCCTAACAATTCTTCCCTTGGTTTGCTGAGCAGTCCTTGGAGAATTACTGACATGGTCTCTGCTGTAGCCAGGCTGTGAATGAATAATGCCTGGCTACCCACTGGGACACTCACGGGAACATCGAGGCATGGTCCCCATTGGATTTTATGCCAGTGGAAAAGACAGACATTAACAAATAATTATAAATTACCAAGTGTATGTAATTAAGTATATGATTAAGTGTGAATAATTAAGTGAAGAACGACTCTAGATTATGAACTTTACGAGGGCAGGATAATGTCCGTTTTGCCTCTTTATGTAGCATGGGATTTGCCACACAGTTGGCATTCCACAGCTAGTTATTAAATGATATAATAGATGTAAAAAGTGCCAGGAAGGAAAAAATGCCTGCTGTCCTTAAAGTAGGTGAATGACCTGGTCTGATTGGGGGAGATGGGGAAATCTACTGAGGAAATGCTATTTATGCTGATACATAAAAGCAATTGTCCTGGTGAAGAAAGGCAAAGAAACAGCATTTGAGAAAAACCGAGGCAAGAGGGAGCCTGGCATAGTTTTCAAATTGGGACAAGCCTCACAAGGGGCAGTGGGCTATGTCAGGGCTAGAGTGCTATGTATTGCTGGATAATAAATGACGGTAGAGCTCAGTGGCTTAAAACAGTAATCATTCGTTGTCTCATTGTTTCTGGAGTCAGCTCTCCTAGAGTGGCTTAGCTGGTGATTTTTGGCTTAGGGCCTTTCGTGGGGTTGTAAACAAAATATTGGTTGGGACTATAGTAATCTGAAGGATTGACTGGGGTTGGAGGATCTGCTTCCCCAAAGGTGCCTGTGTATGGCTGTTGGCTGGAGGCTTCAGTTCTTCACTGCTGTAGAGACTTTGCTTCCTCACCACATGGGTCTCTCCATAGGGTTCCTCATGACATGGCAGCTAACTTCCTCCATAGTAAGCAGTCCTTAAGAGAGAGAGGCAGAAGACCTGATGGCTTTGGTGACCTGGATGCAGGAGTTGTATGTCATCACTTCTGCTATGTGCTGTTGATCACGCAGACTCAGAATGACACAATGTGGGAGGGACAAAAATGTGAAGACCAGGAGGCTGGGGTCATTGGGGGCCATCTTGGAGGCTGGCTACCACAAGTAGTAATGGAACAGGGACTCAACGGAATTGAGTTTTTAGGTCATATTAAGGGATTTAGACTTTGTTCTATGAATAGGGAGAAAACATGGAAGGATTTTAAACGGGGTCCATCCACAGGACTGGAGGTGAGGGGCAGGACTACTGTCTCTGAAGGGTGCAAGGGAAAGCACAAACATGGAGGCATTACCTCATTTCTAAAGCCTGGCTGTTTATTTGCTAACTCACCCAATATTGACGGTGGAGCTTTGATGTGCCGGGATATGTATTGGATGTGGGGATGGAAAGGTGATGAGATCTGCTGACACCCTGACCTTCTGGGGCTTACTGTCCAAGGGCAGATAAAGGTAAGTAAGTGGGCAGTTACACCTCAGCACGATTTCCATCATAGGGTTAGGTACAGGTTCCTATGAGGTCATTTAGAAAGGCATGTAACTCATTTTGGGCAAAGGGTCCTTGAGGAGATGTCATCTAAACAGGGACCCAAAGGATGAGTGGGCAACAGGGTATTTTCTCAGTATGAACACAGGCCAAGGCGTGAGAAACAGAAAGGCTTGTTTAGGGGAACTGCAAGTAGTTCAACATTTCTGGAGTGTAGATTGGAGGTGTATGGGTGGAGGGGTGAGCAGTACGAAGTCAGTGTGGTCATCACGGTCACATCAGGTTGAGCCTTTTATTCTTATTAAGGAGTTTGAAGTTTATTTGGGGAGCAAAAGGAAGTTACTAAAAGGCTTTAAGAAGAGGACGGATCGTTTAGAATGATGATTACTCTGACTGCAACACAGAGAATTATTTGAGAGCAGCAAACACGGAGGCCGGGAGAGGAATTTAGAGGCTGTGTTAATAAGACAGCTGTGAACGGATAATGGCTCAAACTGTGGTTAATGAGAATTGGATTCAAGTGAGGTTTAGGAATAAAAGTGAATAGAATCTGGAGATGATTCTATTGGGAGATGAGGAAGTCTAGGGTAATGCCTAGGATCATGGCTTAATCTTCTTGAGTTCTGGACAGTGACCAGAACTGACACAAAATTTGGTAGACAGGGATAGAACGATCAGAATTGAGGTAGGAGGTCTGGGATGAGCCTCTCTGATCCACTTACTGGGAATTGCCTCCAGGGCTAGGAGATAATCAATAAGGTGGATTTTGCCTTTAGTCTCCTGAAACTTATGCCACAGATCCAGGCTAGAGGGTAACCTACAAATGTAAAAGACTTCTTACCATGGAGGCTGGAGAACAAGAAATTAAACAGTTCCTGAGACTTATGAACATTGTCTCTACCCGGGAATAAGCTCTTACACAGCCCAGAAGGCAAAAATGGAATGACTCTTATGAGGTTTTATATGGTGGTGAAGGGAGAGTATTATCAGCTGCAATTTCTTACCATAACCATTGTGCAACAGCAAGTTTGCTGCCAGAGCATCCCCTCCCTCCTGTTTACTGGTATGAAAGCCTCCTGTTTATAAATGCATGCCATTTGTCCTATAATTTTTCTCTTCAAGTTTCTCAGTTCTGAGAAAGTTGAATTGACAACAGAATCCACTTTAGAATACTAATTTTGGCTGGGCATGGTGGCTCACACCTATAATCCCAGTACTTTGGGAGACTGAGGTGGGCAGATCACTTGAGCCCAGGAGTTTGAGGCAACATAGTGAGACCCTGCCTTTACAAAAATTTAAAAAATTAGCCAAGCATGGTAGTGCATACCTGTGGTCTGGAGGCTGAAGTGGGAGAACTGCTCGAGCCCAGAAGATTGAGGTTGCAGTGAGCCATGTTCATGCCACTACATTTCAGCCTGGAAGACACAGAGACCCTGTTTCAAGATAAGCAAATTAAAATAATACTGATTTTTGTGGATTATGCTTCTCAGCATAATGAACTATGAGTCAAACACTGTGTGTGTGTGTGTGTGTGGTATATGTGTGCACACATGTTTGTGTGAACGTGTGCATGTGTGTACATGTGCCTGTATGTGTGAGTGTATGCATATGTGTGTGAGTATATGTGTGTGTGTGTAGATTGTATACTTAATAGGAGCCCTAAATGACACCCAATCGGCACTGGGGGTCAAGAGTTAAAATTATGGTAATCACAGAGAGC
This sequence comes from Alouatta palliata, assembly GCA_004027835.1. Classification (NCBI taxonomy): domain Eukaryota; kingdom Metazoa; phylum Chordata; class Mammalia; order Primates; family Atelidae; genus Alouatta; species Alouatta palliata. The sequence continues at coordinate 68,551 of PVKV010008209.1, forward strand.
CAAATCACTTTCTGTGTGCCTCTTTTTACTCTGCACTTTCTCCCAGATCATCACTACTCCCACTGGCCTTTTTATACACCCAAGCTAGTCTGATTCATCTGCTTCTCTTTCCTCCCTGCCTCCTACAGAAACTGCTAAAATTATTTTCTATTGAGTTATGACAGCATTTCTCTAGAATCCCAAGCTCCACCTTTAGGTTCCATTGAGTATCGACTCAAAGTTGAATCTTCATTTTAGATAATTTTTTCTGACTTTCTTATTTTACTTTTCTGTTTGTGTCAAGGAAGTCCTTTTTGGTCTTTAATCATAAGGAAATAGTTTTAGAGTCCAGCAGGACTCACTATTTTGCACCAAGTGCACTGGAGATCTTTTGCAGGCTCGCAGGCCGTTACCTTGAGCTGCTTGCTGCCCTGTCCTCTGCCCCTTACCTTCTGCCATTGCTGCTTTTCAGACTCAAGCTGCCCTTGATTGTTAATGCTCCACTCCATGACGTTTTGGAGGAAGCCCTTTATGCAATTACAATTATCTTGACTATTTTTTTTCTTTCAAAACTCACTCTGGAAACAGACCCTATGCAGCACTCTTTCAAAATATTTGTGTTTGAGACATTTTATGGAGAAATTAATCTGTGAGCAAAAAGCAGGTTTACACAGATAGATGCATTTGCTGAGAATGACTGAATGGAAAATCAGCACCAACTATGCCAGTCACCTAAGGCAGACTCTCGTCCCAGAGGCAACTGCCATATAATGAGCCTGGAGATCAGCTGAATTAATGTGGAGCCAGTAACTTACATCTGCAGTCTTGAGGTCACTTGCACAGTCTGTTCCCTATGAAACTGGTCACTTGAGCTGTTTTTAACAAAGACATAGACAAAACCAATTCTGTTAAACACCACATGGTCATAATCGCCACCAGTCTCAAATATATTTTACATTGTCTATACATGAACATGTTTTATTCCCATGTTACTGATGAAGAAAGTAAAAACAAGGGGCTAAGTGACTTCATCTAGTTACTACTATGTTATACTAAGGAGTGGAGGCAGGACAAACCAATTTTCTTAATTTGTGGTTTCATATTGTGTCCTCTTAAAACACTCCAAATCTAAAATTTTTCTGTCTTCAACAACACATGTTTATTGAGTACCTAATACATGCAAAACACCATGTGTATTAGTCCATTTTCATTGTCCTGATAAAGACATACTTATGACTGGGTAATTCATAAAGAAAAAGAAGCTTAATGAACTTACAGTTCCACATGTCTGAGGAGGCCTCACAATCATGGTAGAAGGTAAAGGAAGAGCAAAGGCACATCTTACATGGTGGTAAGCAGGAGAGAAATGAAAACCAAGTGAAGAGGGAAACCCTTATAAAACCATCAGCTCTTGTGGGAACTCACTCACTATCATGACAACAGTATGGAGGAAACCGCCCCCATGATTCAATTATTTCCACCTGGTCCTGCCCTTGACACACGGGGTTGTTAAAATTCAAGGTGAGATTTGGGTGGGGACACAGAGCCAAACCATATCATTTCCCCAGCCCCTCCCAAATCTCACGTCCTCACATTTCAAAACACAATCTTGCCCTTCCAACAGTCCCCTAAAGTATTAACTAATTCTAGCATTAACCCAAAAGTCCAAGTCCAAAGTCTTCTCTGAGACAAGGCAAATTCCTTCTGCCTATGAGCTTATAAAATCAAAATCATGTTCGTTACTTTTTAGATACAATGGGGGTACAGGCATGGGTAAATACGCCCATTCCAAATGGGAGAAATTGACCAAAATGAAGGGATTACATGTTCCACGCGAGTCTGAAATCCAGCGGGGCAGTCATATCTTAAAGCTCCAAAATGATCTCCTTTGACTCCAGGTCATGCTGATGCAAGAGGTGAGTTCTCATGGTCTTGGGAAGTCCTGCCTCTGTAGCTTTCCAGGGTTATACCCTCCCTCCCAGTTACTTTCATGGGCTGGCATTGAGTATCTGCAGTGTTTCCAGGAACATGGTGCAAGCTGTCAGTGCATCTACCATTCTGTGGTCTGGAGGATGGTGGCCCTCTTCTCACAGCTCCACTAGGCAGTACCCCAGTGGGGACTCTGTGTGGAGGAGTCAACCCCATAGTACCCTTTTGCATTGTGCTAGCAGAGGTTCTCCATGAGCGCCCCTCCCTTGCAGCAAACTTCTGCCTAGGCATCCAGGTGTTTCCATATATCCTCTGAAATCTAGGCAGAGGTTTCCAAACTTTGATTCTTGACTTTTGCGCATCTGTAGGCTCGATACCACGTGGATGCTGCCAAGGCTTGGGGTTTAAGCCCTCTGAAGCTATTAACTGAGCTGTACTTTGGCCCTTTTTAGCCATAGCTAGAGTGGCTGGGACACAGGGCATCAAGTCCCTGGGCTGCTTACAGCAGAAGGGCCCTGGGCCTAGCCCATGAAACAATCCTTAAGCTTCCAGGCCTGTGATGGGAGGGGCTGCCACAAAGGTCTCTGATATGCCCTGGAGACATTTTCCCCATTGTCTTAAAGATTAACATTTGATTACTTGTTACTTATACAAATTTTTACAGCCAGCTTGAATTTCTCCTCAGAAAATGGGTTTTTCCTTTTTATTGCATTGTCAGACTGCAAATTTTTCAAACTTTTATTCTCTATTTCCCTGTTAAAACTGAATGCCTTTAAGAGCATCCAAGTCACATCTTGAATGCTTTGCTGCTTAGAAAGTTCTACTAGATGCCCTAAATCATCTCTATCAAGTTCAAAGTTCCACAGAGCTCTAGGGCAGGGGCAAAATGCCACCAGTCTCTTTGACGAAACATAGCGAGAGTCACATTTACTCCAGTTCCCAACAAGTTTCTCATCTCCATCCAAGACCACCTCAGCCTGGATTTCATCGTTCATATCATTATCAGCATTTTGGTCAATGCAATTCAACAAGTCTCTAGGAGTGCTAAACTTTCCCACATTTTCCTGTCTTCTTTTGAGTCCCTCAAACCATTCCAACTTCTGCCTGTTTTCCAGTACCAAAGTCACTTCCACATTTTTGGGTATCTTTTCAGCAGCACCCCATTTGACCGGTATCAATTTACCACATTAGTTTGTTTTCAATCTGCTAATAAAGACATACCCAATACTGGATAATTTACAAAGAAAAAGAGGCTTAATGGACTTACAGTTCCCCATGGCTGTGGAAGCCTCACAATCGTGGTGGAAAGTGAAGGAAGAGCAAAGGCGTGTCTTACATGGCAGCAGGCAAGAGAGAATGAAATCCAAACCAAGAGGGAAATCCCTTACAAAACCACCAGATTTCCCGAGAACTCACTCACTATCATGACAATATGGTGGAAACTGTCCCCATGATTTGATTATCTCCACCTGGTCCTGCCCTTGACACATGGGTATTATAACAATTCAAGAGAAGGTTTGGGTGGGGACACAGAGCAAAACCGTATCGTCACGGCATGTGTTGAAGTCAAAAAACATAGATGCTACTTGCATAACACTTATAGGTGTGAAGATCCTGGGAATAATGATGAACTTAGAACTAAAACAAGACGGTATATATGGCAGAGATGATTTTAATGCCCAATTCTTTGGGCATTTAATGATTTTAATTCTTTTCTATGGAAACGAATGTCTCGGTGGTTAGAAGAAGGTTTATAGAGAAAGTGAAGATAAGACATAAGGTAAGATTCTTCTACTTATACCATCTTCCAGCCTGATAGTAGAAATCCAGGATGGTATGAGGGCCAGGAGACAAAGTGATTATTTTGGTTGAAGAAAGGAATGATATAGGGTGGTTGCTGGAAGCTTCATTTCTAGAGGTTTGTAGGTCTGACTGGACAGTCTCCGATAACAGAGTGTGAACTTCGCTATGGAAGTTACTGGAAAGCTTCTGAAGACTTTGACCAGAAAAATGATAGCTTTTCATTCTTTTTAAAATATTTTTTGTTCACTTTCTTTTATACTCTACAGCTTAAGCTTTTCAAAACATATTAATTGACTACCAGTTATGTGTCAGACACTGTTCTAGGTTCTGCGGACTCAACACCAGATGGAATGTCTGCACTGTCAACAAGCTGGCAGTTTAATGCCAACAGACAAGTAGACAGCCTTTACAAAAGAGTATGCAAATTATATAATGAGACTAATATAGGTGGAACACATAGAGGAACATAGAGAAAGGGGCCTGCATTAGTCCATTTTCACACTGCTGATAAGCACATACCCGAGACTGGGAAGAAAAAGAGGTTTAACTGCACTTACAGTTCCATATGGCTGGGGAGTCCTCATAGTGGGAGGTGAAAGGCACTTCTTAAATGGCAGCAGCAAGAGAAAATGAGAAAGATGCAAAAGCAGAAACCTTTGATAAAGCCATCAGATCTCATGAGACTTACTCACTACCATGAGAACCGTATGGGGAAAACTGACTACATGATTCAAATTATCTCCCACAAGGTCCCTCCCACAACATGTGGGAATTATGGGTGTACAATCCAGGATGAGATTGGGGTGGGGACACGAGGCAGATCATATCAGGGCCCTAACCCAAGACTGAGAGATTAGGAAAGACTTTCTTGAAGTAACTTATGATTGAATTAAATCCTTCAAAAAACATGTATTTTCTCTGATTTAAAAAAATACATACATATTTTAAATATTAAACTGTTGCCAAGATGATAGAGTAGTTGCGTTTTTCCCTATTCCTCTTGCTAAGTAAAATTTAAAACTCTAGATAATATATATAAACATAAAAATATATTGAAAGATGGAGAGAAGAAGGCAGACTATCTATGAATGGTCCTAGCTACTCAGGAGGCTGAAGTGAGAGGATCGCTTGAGTCCAGGAGTTGGAGGCTGCAGTGAGCTATGATTGCACCATTATACTCCAGTCTGGGTAACAGAGTGAGATCCTGTCTCTTAAAAAAAATAAAAAAACAGAGTGAACTCTACTGTAATGTACCACTGTGGTAGGGGATGCTGACAGTGGGAAAGGCTGTGAGTGTGAAGGGGTAGGAGGAATATGTGACTTCTGTGTACTTTCAACTCAATTTTGGTACAAACCTAAGCCTGTTCTAAAGTATAAAGTCTATTTTTGAAAAAAACGCAAAATTGAAACTTCTCATAAACTGACCTGTATTTTCCTTAGAAGAATTAACCAGAATTTATATTATCCCATCCATACAAAATAAATATTCTAGTTAGGTTTTACTTCCTTTTCCCTTGTTACTTGAGCTTGAAATTACTAGGAATTTTAGTTCCAGATTGCTTCAGCTTTAGAAATACTGCTAACTTCTATTTTAGTCATCTTTTTCCTAACAAACAGTGCCATTAAATTTCACAATATTATCTGCAATCATTTGACTCAAGGATTTTACCCATTTCTTTGTCCACTACTATTTTGATGGTTTAGTTTCATGTCTTCCTCTTTTTTGAATTTCTCATTATGATTTATTTTTCATTTTATAGAAGTCATTCTGGGGGTCTTTTTCTTCTCTCTCAGAAAATATGGGTGGTATACTAAGTCATTCCATATCTGAAAATATACTTTACCTCCATATTTTGTGATAATTTTGATAGCATACAGAATTTAAGATTTAAATTACTTTTCCATAGAACTTCACAAACAGAGCTCGATTGTCTTTTAACATCTAGAGTTGTAAAGAAATTCCATGCCCAACTAATTTTAATTTCTTATGCATAAATTGTTGTGTTTTTCTGGAAAATTAAAATATTTTAATTTTAATCCTGGATTTTGAAATCTGTATGAAAACAATCAATATTCATGCTCTTTACTTAGTAAACCCTTTTAATCTGAAGACAGAAAATTTTAGGTCAGGGAAATGTTCTTTTATTATTTCTTTGATTGTTGCTTTCATTTATTTTCTCTATTTTTTCCTTCTTCATCTCCTGTTACTATATGTGGAATTTTTTAGATCTATCTTCCATATCATTTATCTTTAATCATTTGCATCTCTTTTTTTTTGACCAGTTGTGTAGAATTCTATTACATGTTTTTACAAGCCAACAATTTTTATTAACCGATTTTCATTCTCCTATTTTGCCCCCCACTGAAATTTGACTTTTATAATCATGTTTTTCATTTCTAGAATGCACTTGTTCTCCAATGGCTTTCTTTTCTGAGACCAGATTTCTTCATTTTACTAAGTAATGGCCACTTAAATCTCTCTGAGGGCAATAATTTTAAAAATTTCTTAAAGTTCTCTCCTATTTCTCACTTTAACTCTCTTTCCTTAGCAGTCAAGTCTTCAGCTTAGTTATGTTGGTGCCCTTCTCTCAGTCTGTTGACTTTCTTCTTCCTTGTCTATAACTCTTTACCAGGAAAGGCTTGCATTGATTAACAGTGGTATCCAGTGTGGGTTTCTTCAGAATTTGTGAATGTCACTGATATACACCCCTAAGCAGCTATTTTAGTCCATTTTTGCACTGCTATAAAGAACTACCTGAGACTGGGTGATTTATGAAGAAAAGAGGTTTGACTTACAGTTCCTTATGGCGTGAGAGGCCTCACGAAACTTACAGTTGTGGCAAAAGGCAAAGGGGAAGTACGGCACATCTTCCCATGGCAGAGCAAGAGAGAGAGAGAGTGAAGGGGGAAGTGCCACATACTTTCAATCAATTAAATCTCATGAGAACTCACCCACTCTCACAAGAACAGCAAGGGGAAAGTCCACCCCAGTGATTTAATCGCTTCCCGCCAGGCCGTGCCCCCAACACGCTGGGATTACACTGGGAGATATGATTTGGGTGGGGTCGCAGAGACAAACCAGATCTGCAGGCCTCCTTGCTGTTCAGGTGAGTGCCTGCAGTGCCCTCTGAGTACCCTTACCCAGATGCAGTGAATAGGTAGGTGGGTGGTTGTAAAAGCTGTGTTTTCCTTCACAATGTTTTAATGGTGAGCAGACTGACAGAATAGGAGCCCCTCAACTGAGGATGCAGGAACGTGTTATGATGAAGACAATGCTGTAAAAGCCTTTTCTGTAACGCTTTTTCCTTTTCCTTTTCTTCCATTGTACCAATCTAAATTTGAACAAGGCACAACCATTTCTCTGGCTCCTCGCTGGCAGGCAGGTTTCCCATTTTTGTTAGGGAGTTGCTTTGCTAGCTGCAGCCAGGGGAGAGGCCATAGCCAGCCTTGAGAATGTACAGAGCTGGATTCTGGCCCAGCCCCTGCCATATGTCTAAGACCCCACCCACTCCCATGCTTCCATGACCCACTCCTGCTTCTTAGGGCTTTAAGCTTTCCTGAGACTCCGTTGGGAAACCACCCTATGCACTCCTCCATCACTCCTCCTCCTTTACTTACATTAGAAAGCAGAAGTTTTGGAAATTCACTTAGAAATTAATTTGATTCTATATGCTTTTATAATGTCTAGGAATTCCTCAAGTTTCTGATCTTTTGCAGAAGTTTCTTTGCTTTCTCGGGTGCTGTACATTTATTACTATTTTAAAATTTTTTATGTCAGTGAAATTTGAGTGGAAGCAATGCAAAAAAACAAAAACAAACAAACAAAAAAACCCATGAACTCAGTCCACTATCTTCAGTGGAAGACCGTTGGCCATATAAATATAGTCATATCCTCTCTTTCTCTGTCTCTCTCTCTCTCATTCTGTATCTCTCTTTCCCTCACTGTCTTTATGATCCACTGTTTGTAATCTGTTCCTTAGAGGTTTAAGTAGTTGGAAAAAAAAAAAGCCTAGGTCAATGAGTCTAAGCCCTATGGTATGAAAACGACAGCAAAAACAAACTTTATTCTTTTCTCCTACAAGTAGTTATGAGTGTGAATAAACCCAGGTAAACTTTTTGACAGTATTAAGGCAAGGGGCAGAGGACAGACAGGGTAGTCAGAATGCGGGGATTATAGGGTGGTATTTCCAAAAATTTAAGCAGGAACGTACAGTAATTTCCATCATAACTTAGGCCTTATTATATACCTTTCCTTTGTACTTGTGGGTTAAACTTTGCCCAGGCTGAAAGTGCATAGTTTATTCATTTCTGCAGCCCTGGAAGTTACCAAAGGTACTCCATCCTGAGTTGGCTCAGGTGTTCACTGGTGTCTGAGCAGAGATTGCACTTCTTTGCTATGTAGTCTTGCACCAAATTAGCACCCCTCAAATCATCCATCTTTTAGGACTACTGGATTGTCTGTCTTAGGCTGTTTAATTTACTTTCAAGTGACCTTGGGAGTTCATGAGGAGTCCCCGAGTCCCCATTGCCCACGGAGCCTGATACAGTAGCTACACTGACAGGTTTTCCATACCTCATAAGTGGCACATATATTCTTACTGGTCTTCTTAATCTTCACTTTTCACTGTTATTGGCAACAGGCTAATATAAATTCCTTTTTGATTTCTTCATAATTCCATTAAAAAATGGACTATTTTTTAGAGCAGTTTTGGGTTCACAGCGACATTGAGCAGGAGGTGCAGAGATTTCTCATATACCCCCCGCCTCCGTACACACATAGCCTTCCCCATTATCAACACCCCACACCCCAGAGGGGAGCATTTGTTACAGCTGATGAACTACATTGACAGTATCGTCTAAAGTCCATAGTTTACATTTGAGTTAACCATTGGTGTTGTCCATTCTACGGGTTTGCACGAATGTATAATGACACACATCTCCTGTTACAGCATCATGCAGAATAATTTCACTGCCCTAAAACTCCTCTATGTTCTGTCTATTCATCCCTTCCTTCCCCAAAGCCTGGGCAGCCATTGATGCTTTTACTGTCTTTATAGTTTTGCTTTTTCTAGAATGTTGTATAGTTGAAATCACATAGCATATGGCTTTTCCGGTTGGGCTTCTTTCACTAAGTAATACATGTTTAAGATTCCTCCATGTTTTTTTATGGCTTGATAGCTGATTTATTTTTATCACCTGAATAATAAATATTCCATTTTCTGGGTGTACCATAGTTTATTCATACATCCACGTACTGAAGGCCATCTTGGTTGCTTCCAAGCTTTGCTGTTAAGAATAATGCTGTGACAGGCCGGGCGCGGTGGCTCACGCCTGTAATCCCAGCACTTTGGGAGGCCGAGGCGGGTGGATCACGAGGTCAAGAGATCGAGACCATCCTGGTCAACGTGGTGAAACCCCGTCTCTACTAAAAAGACAAAAATTAGCTGGGTGTGGTGGCACGCGCCTGTAGTCCCAGCTACTCGGGAGGCTGAGGCAGGAGAATTGCTTGAACCCAGGAGGCGGAGGTTGCAGTGAGCCGAGATCGCGCCATTGCACTCCAGCCTGGGCAACAAGAGCGAAACTCCGTCTCAAAAAAAAAAAAAGAATAATGCTGTGACAAACATCTGTGTGAAAACAGCTTTTGTGTGGACATAAGTTCAACTTTTTTCAGTAAATACCAAAAAATATAATTTCTAGATTGTATGATTAGGGTATATTTAGTTTTGTAAGAAATTGGCAAAGTATCTTCCAGAATGGCTGTACCATTTTACATTTCTACCAGCAATGAATAAAGTTCCTGTTGTTCCACATGATTGCCAGTGCTTGGTATTTTCAGTGTTTTGAGTTTTGGCAGTTTTAATGGTATTAATTTAATATAATTAAATGGTACTTAGTGTGTATTGGTATCTCATTGTTTCCTACTTGCATTTGACTTTCGGTCCTCTAACTGAAAATTGTCTCTGATGGTTAATACTGAGTGTCAACTTGATTCGATTGAAGGATGCAAAGCCTTGATCCTGGGTGTGTCTGTGAGGGTGTTGCCAGAATAGATTAACATATGAGTCAGTGAGCTGGGGAGGGCAGATCTACCCTTAATCTGGTGGGCACAATCTAATCAGCTGCCAGCAAATATAAAGCAGGCAGAAAAAAACGTGAAAAGAAGAGATGGGCTTAGCCTCCCAGCCTACATCTTTCTCCTATGCTGGATGCTTCCTGCCCTCTAACATCAGACTCCAAGTTCTTCAGTCTGGGGGCTCGGACTGGCTGACCTTGCTCCTCAGCTTGCAGATGGCCTATGGTGGGACCTTGAATCTGTCCCTCTAAGAGAAACTTGACTAATACAGTGTCTTTTCCTTTATGATCTTTAAATGACTTAGAATTAATTTTGCATTCCACTGTCTCTACTGCCATATACTGAGAGGCAGAAGGAGAGAAAGGGAACGTGGAAAGACAGGGAAACACACTAAATAATGTTAGTCTTGTGGGGTAGAACTTGTGGGGTAGAACATGTACGTATGCACTCACTGAATGGCATTTTCACCTCTCTCCATCAATTCAGAAATCTCTCTAACTCTTGGAAGACAATTCAAGTAGACAAAGAGAGGCTGGTATAGCTAATGGTTTGCAGGAAGTGTCATTAGGTCTAGCAAATTCATAAGCTAAAGTATTTCTGTTTTATTTTTAAAGAAATTAGAAGGAAGGTTAAAGTTAACGAAACAAAATTTTCTTGTGATTAAGAATAGGGAGCTGAAGGGGAATCAAGCGTTCGTAATTTGTGGTGTCTTTGTGTCTTGAAAGCCAGGGTCAGAGTGCGTAGGTTTTGAGATCCTTTTAAGTGAGAAAATATACACAAAGCAAAACTAGGTAATATCCAAGAGACTTTAATTTTAGGAAGGAGTGTATGATAGAAAGAATAACGGTCTCCCAAAGTTATCTATGCCTTCATATCCAGAACCTGAGAATGTATTACCTTACATGGCAAAGTATATTTTGCAGGTATGATTAAATTAACAACCTTGAGGTGGAGGAGTTATTCTAGATGATCCTCACGGACTAAATGTAATTGCCACAGTCCTTCTTAGCGGAAGGCAGGATGAACAAAGCGGGATAGATAATGTGAGGTCAGAAGCAGAGGTCAGAGGATAGGGAAGATGACATACTGCTGGCTTTGGAGATGAAGGAAGGCGGAGTGCGCTCAGAAACGCAGATCGCTTCTAGAAGCTAAAAATACGAACGATTCTTCCCGAGAGCCTGCAGAAGGAATGCAGCCCAGCAGATCCATTTTAGATTTCTGAGCTCCAGAGCTGTAGGAAAATAAATTTGTATGGTTTCAAGCCACTAAATTTGTGGTAATTTGCTACAGCAGCCATATAAATTGAATCCAGATTATTTTACTTAGTGATTGGTATCAGGAAAAATAAAATAGGAAAAATTATTTGCTATTTTAAATTGTTGCATGTCGAAATAATAGAGTGGCTCATTGGGTCTTTCAAACTCAAACTGTCCTGTAGGTTACGTTAAGAAAAGTGAAGTAATACCAAGGTGTGATGCAGGGAATCATGTGTTTAAGAGGTCCACAGGTGTCAGCACATTAGCAGAGCTGAGAGCTCATGTCACATCGTGGATGACAAGCGTGTGTTTGTTATTGAATGATTGTGTCTCAGCTCCAAATCCACCCTTCAATGTTGTGCTTGATAGCCAAGATGGATCTCATAAACATTTCCTCTTTAACCTGTTGTCATCGTGTTAAGTTCTGTCAGTGGACGGCCATAGACGAACACTAGAGGGGGAAGGGACTTCTTTTCCTGCTTTAGCTGGTCCTTTTCCCTTCTTCCTGTAGTGCTTGGCCGAGCTGTGCAGGATGCCGGGAGAGATGACCCCCAGCAAGTTGGAATGGTACTAGCCACAGGCAGCTTCCTGGAAAGTTAGATTCTTTGTGATCTTAGCGATATCTTTGTGGGTGGCTGCTGGGTGAGTTCTGTGGGTAACTTCTGACAGCCTTCAGTGAATCCATCAGCAGCCTGTGCTGACAGCTTCCTCGGGAGTTTCACTGGCACCCAGTGTTGGTTCTCTGCCCGTCACCCTTGGCCTGCAAACTCTGGATCAACTGTGACTTCTCCGCTATCTTAGAGACCGAAGCCACAGTCTCTTGATTGCGATCTGTATCCCAGTCCTGAGGAAGAGGGCCCTTTCCAAGTTTGTTCCTTCCCTGGGCTCTCTCACTCAGACCTCGGGTAATCTTGAGATTTCTCTATCATCCCATCTTGATAGCTAATTCCCTATAAATGATTAATAATTTTTACATTAACCTTCCCTCTTCAGATTTTACCATGTTCTTTCTGTCTCCTGACTGTTCTTTGACTGATACTAGGACAGGAAGCCAAAGAATGAATTAGTGTTCTGCATGGGACTAATCTCACACAGGAACATCAATTCCCATTAGCCTCCTCGTCACCATTTTATGCTTCTTTTTGGATACCATTTTTGTTCTAGCATGGACTTTGATGTTGCTTACAAATATTTCCTGAGTACATATTGTATATTTGAGAACTAATGATAGCATCTAAAAGCAGTGCATAGTGAGCAACATATATATACACATGTGTGTGCACACACACACAACTACTCCCATTAGGAGTTGAGGCAATGGGCTTCAACATCAGCTCTGTCCTTAACTACCACTGAGACCATCAGAGAGAAATCTCCCTGAGCTTTTGTCTTTGAGGCTTGATTAGATAAATTGAAGATATTTTCTGCTCAAAAAAATCTATAATATTTTATTTGAGTGGTGTGAATGTCAAACAGCAAAATGTTAGTGAAAACAAAAGGACGGTTTTGAAGGCTAGCAATGGGTTCTGGGGCTGGTGAGAGGCACGGTGACAGACCTATGGAGTGACCATTGTGAACAAGGAAAAATGCTCTGGGCTGGAAGTTGTTCTCCTTGTGCCAAATGCAGGGAAATCTACAAAAACCCTCCCACCACAATGGTGGCAGGTAGAAGAAGCCATTCTTAGGCAACTACATAGCAGACACATTTTTCAGAGCGGGAGAAGATCCACAGAGACAAAGGAAAACAGATGTGAACCATAAATCTACATAGACATGGTAGATTTTTACTTTAAAGTCTGAATTTTGAACATTAAAGATTGAACGATTGGAAACTTATTCTATTATAGTCCTGCATTCTATAATAAACAGATCAATGTGAACTGAATTAGGTTCATATTCAAAGAAAGGTCAGCAGATGAAAAAGAGCCAGGACAGCTATCAAATAAAAAGACTTTGTGTAAGTAACTGTTCTGGATAGTTAATGTCCTTAGACCTAGGACTTCTAACAAAGGCACTCCAGCAAAAATGATGGGCTCTCATTTCTGAGATTAAGTTTAAAAAGGTGTTGACTTCTACCAACACAACACACACATACTCTCTCTCTCCTCTGTCTCTCTCTTTCTCCATCACTCATGCTTACTCTGATGAAGTCAGCTGCTTTGTTGTAAGATGTCATGTGAAGAGGCACGTGTGACAAGAAAGTGAGAGCAGCTTCTGCCCACACTCAGTGAGAACCTAGGCACTCAGTCTACTATTATGAAGAACTGAATCTTCCTCAATTCCTTCTTCACTCAAGCCTTGAGATGAGACCACAGCTTCTGCCGATACCTTGATTCCAACCTTGTGAGACACCTTGAGGCACAGACACCAAACTAAGCTGTGCCCAGATTCCTGACCAAGAGATACTGTAGAATAATACATGTGCTATTTAAGTAATTCGATTTTGTTACACAGCAATAGATAATCAGTACAAATACATAAAAGACCCTGGGTGCAGTGGCTCGCACCTGTAACCCCAGTGCTTTGGGAGGCTGAGGTGGGTAGATCCCTTGAGGCCAGGAGTTTGAGACCTGCCTGGCCAACAAGCTGAAACCCTGGCTCTACAAAAAATATAAAAATTAGCTGGAATTGCTGGCACATGCCTGTAATCCCAGCTACTTGGGAGACAGAGGCACAAGAATCACTTGAACCGAGGAGACAGAGATTGCCGTGAGCCGAGATTGAGCCATTGCACTCCAGTCTGGGTGACAGAGTGAGACTCTGTCTCAAAAATAACTACCTACCGACCTACCTACCTAGCTAACTAACTAAATAAATAAAGTATTGTTACACTGGTTTTCTGTGGCTGCTGTGACAAACTACCGCAAAGTTGGTGGCTTAAAACCACAGAAATTTATTTTCTCACAGTTATGGAGGCCAGATGTCCAAAATCAATATCACTAGGCTAAAATCAAGGTGTTGGCAGGACCACACTGCCTCTGAAGGTTCCCCCTGCCAGCTGCTGACATTCTTTGGTTTGTGATGACATCACTGTAGCCTTCAAGGATGGCGCTTACAAATCTCTATCCCCATCTTCACATGGCCGCTTCGTGTGTGTGTGTGTGTGTGTGTGTGTGTGTGTGTGTGTGTGTAATCTCCCTCTGCCTCTCTCCTATGAAGCTACCTGCAGGGTCTACTCTAATTAATAATCCAGATTGTCTCCTCCTCTCAAGATCCTTATGTCCTAGTCACATCTGCAGAGATGCTTGTTCTATATAAGGTGACATTTACAGAGGCCAGAAGTTAGGACAGGAATACTTCCTGGGGGGGGCATTTTCAGTCTACCATAAACACCTACTGTTTTAAAGCTCATTATGCTACAGATACAATGCTAAACACTTTATATGCATTTTCACTTACGTGCATTTCCCTTATGTAAGTTACCATGTCTCATTATATACACAGAAATGGAGTCTCAGAGAGCTTGAGTGACTTGACTCAGGTCACATGGCTATGTAGTGGTGAAGCCAGGGTGAACCCTGGCAGTCTGACCTCAGAGTGTGAATATCTAACTTCTATGCTGTGTCGCTTTCCCATTATATGCTTAAGCTAACTAATTATCAAAGGGCATACCTAGTTTCCTGGATATAATATATTTGGTGAGTCCTTACTAATGGTGTGACTTTTGGTGTCTTTATAGTTCCCGAATTGAAAGGTCTTTTTAAGGAGAGGCACTTGAACTGGGAGGACCTTATCTAACATTTAGAATAAAAATTCTGTTGCCTAGAGAAGATAGACCAAGTAAATAACATTTCTCACATAATGGATCCTAGACAAGCACATCACATTTACATAAACCCAATCTCTGGTGTTGAGGGTCTAAAGAGCTAGAATAGGCAAGCTGTGCTCTTTTGTGCAAAGCACTTTAGGGGAACTGATTGCTTTGAGCACTTAGAGGCACTTCTCTATAATTAGTTTTGGGTGGATTTATTTGGCTTTCCTGGGAAAAGTAGATCTAGAGGTGAAATCTGAATGAGGTTAGAGAAGAGGGGATTCTTGTGTTGATCAAAGTCCAAAATGAGAAGATACGTAATTGATTCCAGATTAAGTTCTGTTCGGCATTTGCTATGCTATTCCTTTAACAGCTTGCTGGTTTTCCACATATGACCCGGTAGTCTAAAAATTCAGATCACACAGAAACTTCAGTCTTGTTTAGATTTAGGCTTTCGGCTTATGAATGTCTTTTTCCATATGTTTCTTCTTGGGGGCAGATTCTAAATTTAGGGAAGTAATGATGTCGGAGACCTGAGAGTGATTTCTTGACTTTTGTTTTTACGGCTGTCACATTATGATGGCATGGCCAGCCCTTCCTCAATGTGACATGCCTGCGCAGGTGTGCAGGTGGCTAAAGGACTCAGGAGATGGGACTTGGATGGCAGATGGTCATGCCTTGTCTTGATTCCAGTCATACTTTGAACATTCTGTCCCTTCTCTGGCATGCCTCACTTCAGATGGCAACCTCATCTGGAGGTAAATTGTTTTTCACCGTGCTTTTCCTGTCGGAGTTGACCTCATGCCTGGCCCTATGTGAGACGAATTGGCCTGCTTTCTACCCCAGGGATATCAGAGGCTTATTGGTATTTAGTGAATGCTTTGTCATTTTGATCCTAGAAAATAGAGCCTGAAGAGATCTTCTGATTTTACTAAGATTATCCCATCTACTTTATTGTTATATCTGCCCAGGGACAAATGCTTTATCAGTAAATGACTTCTAGAGTCAACTGAGTTGGGATGCTTCATAGAAAAAGGTGTTTTGAGGCCAAATGACTTTAGAAAATGTTGAATTCCCCCTTCCCTCTATCATCCCTGTAGCTAAAATATTGACAACCACACCTTATCTCTTTAGCTCCCCTCTGAGTACCATGGTAGGTATTTCTGGCATGTTTATAGCTTCCTACCTTAATCCAGGTTCTTTTCTTCTTTGCCTGAGGAATTTATTCTGCAATCTGGGAAAGTCTGTGCTGTTGCAAGTAAAACCTGAAAGTGTGGGCGAGTTTATACCCGCAGGACAACCCTCAATCGTTGAAAAACTGGACTTGGTAGATAAATGCCTAGGCCTTCCCACCCTCTGTGAAGCAATTCCAAAGCCAGGTCTTAGTTTCTTAGATGGTTTCCAGGAGAATTGAGCTTTGGTTACTTATAGCACTAACTTGTTCATTAACACAATCTTACTGTTTTCTTATTTCCCTACCTCAATTTCCCCTGTCTCATTTGTGTCTCTTATTTTTGCCTTTGAAATTAACTACCTGTACCCAAGTCTTTGTCTAAGAGTCTGTTTTAGGGGACCGTCGGCAATTCTTTGAATACTCCTAATTTATAGTAGATTTGGGAGGTACAGAAATGTCTCTTATCCTGTTTCCTAAACATTATCCCACAGGTATTTTTTTCTAATTTTAACAGTCTGTGTATCTAATGTTCTTCACGCTGTGGTTCTTGGAGATATTTCAGGTAGAAGTATTCTTACAGCCCATTTCTGTGTTTGAGTATCCTTGGCAAAAACCTCAAGGCCACAGGTTCACAAAGGACCTTATAGTGAAGTTATCTCATTTTATCAATGGAGAACTAAAGACCTGGAGTGTTGAACTCTCATTTGGCTCAACCATCTGAGATTACATAGGCAATGTACACACAAATTCTTTCGCCCAGAGATCAGTAAACTACAGTTCATGGGCAAAACTCAGCCTGCTGTCTGTTTGCATATAGCCCACAAGCTAAGAATAGCTATGGCAGTTTTTAATGATTGAAAAGAAATTTTTGTGGTGGCATGTGCCTGTAGTCCCATCTACTTGGGAGGCTGAGGCAGGAGAATTGCTTGAACCCGGGAGGCAGAGGTTGCAGTGAGCCAAGATTGCGTCACTGCACTCCAGCCTGGCGCCTGGTGACAAAGTGAGACTCTGTCTCAAAAAAAAAAAAAAAAAGAAAACAAATTTTTAAAGAATATTTTATGACATTCAAAAATTAATATGAAATTTAAATTTTAGCATTGCTTAATAAAGTTTTAGTGGGCCACGGTCACACCCATTTTTTTAAATCTGTTGTCTACAGCTGTTTTAGTGCTACAATGGCATATTTGAGTCATTGTGACAGAGACTGTATGACTTGCAAGCCTAAAATATTTACTTGCTGATATTTTACAAAAAAAGTTTGCTAATCCATGCTTTAGCTTTCCAGTACATGATGAAGGGAATCGCATTATCTGCATAAATCAATACAGATCACAGAGCTGGGAATAGTGCACGGTGCTTTTATTTTATGTGGCGATGCTAGCAAGCTTCATTGGATTTTGGACAAATGATGTCACATGTTTAAATATCAACTTCCTTATTTGTAAAATGAAGTGACTGGACTGAATGCTTCTCAGTGTTCATTTATGTTCTATGCTTTCTTAGATTCTGTATTTGTCTATCTGGGATACATTAATCACAGGGCCCAGACCAGTGGGCAAAGTTGCTTACGTATTCCCTGTAATCAAGCTTTTGCAGGTGCTAAAAATCATATTACAAATTCTCCAACCAATCCTGAGTCTGTAAGCCCAACCACCTAATTTCTCTGAATCTCACACACGATTTCAATACTTCTCTTGCTCTAAATCATCCCAGGCAACCTAGAGCTCACTCCTATACTATATCAGAGCCCACAGACATTCAAACTAGCCAGTACTAAGCTGTTTCTCCTGTCCTGCCTTGCCTCTCATGAAGAAAACACAATAAACGCTCTAGGCCATGTTCCTTCCTGCTTCTGCCTCCTGATCTACTCTGGTGCTTCTCCATGTGGCCTTGCATGGTGTGCTGTGTGTCTTGTTTCTAGGGGAACTGTGTATAATGACGAATTGTTCTTTCAATGGCCTTGACTTCTTCATATCATCACTCACCCCCTGTAATAAATTAAGATGCGGTACAAATCACTTAAGTTCAAGTAATGTATCACTCTAGGCAATTATCTCAGACTTAACATATATGATACCAGAATGGGGTTTGTTCCTGATGTTCAGCCTAAGCCAAACCTCCTTTACTGCTGTTCAGTTCCTTCAGTCTTCATCCATAAACTCTGAGAAAGAAAGCATTTAAGGCTGCATCCCTGCTGGACGGGGAGCCTTTGCCTATTTCTAAAGTTCATATGACCTGTTGAGAAGACTTGTGGTTTACCTTCTAATACATCAAAGGCTGAGATTCAGGAAAACTTTTTCATCACACAGTTTTTCAACTGTCTTTTTTTCCTCACACTGCTCTAAATCACCGGAACCCCTTGTGCTTTCTACTTAGCCCAGGATGAGCTGTACTACATTAACTTTTCTCTAAGTTGTTTTCATTTGAAATATTTTTATTTTTTATTTATTTAATTTATTTTTAGAGATAGTGTCTTACTCTGTCGCCCAAGCTAGAGTGCGGTGGTGTGAGGATAGCTCACTGCAGCCTCAAACTCCTGGGCTCAAGGGATCCTCCCTTGACCCCAGTCTCAGCCTCTTAAGTAGCTTGGACTGCAGGTGTCCACCACCATGCCTAGTTTTTTATGTTTGTTTGTTTATTTATTTATTTTGTAGAGATAAGGTCTTATTGTGGTACTCAGGGTGGTCTCAAACTCCTGGGCTCAAGCAATTCTCCTTCAGCTTCCCAAAGAACTGGGATTATAGGCATAAGCCATTGCCTGGTAGTTCCTTTTTTTTTTTTTTTTTTAAGTACAACCATATTTTTTCCCAAAAATTGTCTGTATTTTGGCATCTCCCTGCATAATTGGCGTTGTCATCTCCCTTTTATTTTTTAGACAGAGTCTCACTCCGTCGCCCAGGCTGGAGTACAGTGGTGCGATCTCGGCTCACTGCAACCTCTGTCTCCTGGGTTCAAATGATTCTCCTGCCTCAGCCTCCCGTGTAGCTGGAATTACAGGTGCCTGCCACCACGCCCAGCTAATTTTTGTATTTTTAGTAGAGACGGGGTTTCACCATGTTGGCCAGGTTGGTCTTGAACTCCTGACCTTGTGATCTGCTTGCCTCGGCCTCCAAGTGCTGGGATTACAGGCTGTCATCTTCCTTTTAAGGATCCTCTCCCTAGGTGTCCTTAGGAATGAGGGTTGATTAGGAACTACAGGGGCATACTGGTGGCACAAATGAGTAAAATAGACTGGGCATAAATCAATAGGGTTGATGGAAACCGTTGTAAACAAACAGCCCTATTCTCTGTTAATAGCTGTTATTTCTGTTTGAACTTACTGTCACATGAGAATTCTGTCTAATGGTGAGAAATCTTTTTATTTTTCAACAGAAGGGGGAGCAAGATGGCCAAATAGAAGCCTCCAGCAATTATACCCCCATAGGAACAACAAATTAAGCAACACAGGAAAAGCACCTTCATAGAAATGAAAAATCAGGTAAGCAATGACAATACCCAGCTTTAACTTCATATCACCGAAAGAGGTACTGAAGAGGGCAGGGAAGACAGCCTTGCATTGTCTGCATCACCTCTTCCTTAACCCATGTGTCTCAGAATCTGTGCACTTGGGAAGGGGTGAACGCAGTAATTGTGGAATTTTGCATGCGATCGCAGTGCTGCCCTATCACAGTGGAAAGCATCAGAGGGCAGAACTCAGCTGGCACCCACAGAGGGAGCATTTAGACCAGGCCTAGCCAGAGGAGAATCACTTATCCCGGTTGTTGGAAGCTGAGTTCCAGCAAGCCTCACCACCACCACGGTTGGCTAAAGTGTTCTGGGGTTCTAAATAAACCTGAAAAGCAGTCTAAGCCACATGCACTGCAATTCCTGGGCAAATCTCAGTGCTGTGCTGGGCTCAGAGCCAGTGGACTTGGGGCATACATGACCCAGTGAGGTACCAGCTGGGGTGGTCAGGGGAGTGTCACCGTTTCCCCAACCCCAGGCAGCACAGAGAGAAACTTCTTCCTTCTGCTTGAGGAGAGGAGAGGGAAGGGAAGGGTAAAGAGAACTTTGTCTTGAAACTTGGCTATCCACTTAGCCACAGTAGAATGCGGCGTTAGGCAGAGTCCTGAGGCCTTTTTTCCAGGCCCTAGCTCCCGGATGACATTTCTAGACACGTTCTGGGCTAGAAAGAAACCTGTTGTCTGGAAGGGAAGGACTCAGTCTTGGCAGAATTTATCACCTGCTGATTAAGGTGCCCTTGGGTCCTGAGTAATCAATAGTAGCAACCAAGCAGTCTGACTCACCTTGGGCCTTGGGTGAGACTCAGAACCATGCTGGCTTCATGTGTGACCCAGCACATTGCCAGCTGTGGTGCTTACAAAAAGAGACTCCTTTTGCTTAAGGAAAGAAGAGGTAAGAGTAAGGGACTTGTTTTTGAAGCTTGGGTATCACCAATTCTACCCAGCAGGGTAGAGTACCAGGTGGACTCCTGGGGTTCCTGATTCCAGGCTTTGGTTCCTACACAGCATTTTGGAAACTTCCGGGGCGATAGAGGAGCCCCCTTTCCTGAAAAGAGAATCCCAGGCCTGGTAGCATGAACCACAAGCTGACTGAAGAAAGAGTCCTAGGGCCTTGAGTGAACATGGTGGTAGCCAGGTAGTGCTTGCTGTGGGCCTGGGGCAGTGGTGGTCATGGGGAGAGATTCATCTGCTTGAGAAATGGAGAAGGAAGAGTGAGAAGGACTTTAAGACTTGGGTGCCAGCCCAGCTGTAGTAGAATAAAACACCAAGAAGATCCATAAGGTTCTTGACTCCAGGTCCTGCCTCCTGGATGACCTCTCTGGACCCACACCCATCATGGGCCAAGGAGAACTCACTGCTTTGAAGGGAAGGACATGAGTTTGGCTGGATTTGCCCCCTGCTGGGTATACAGCTCTTACGCCTTGATGAACATAGGTGATAGCCAAGCAGCGGTAACTGCGGGTCTTTGGTTCGACACCAGTGCTGGCTTTGGGTCTGACCCAGCACAGTCCCAGTGGTGGCCACAGGAGTGCTTCTGTCATTCCTCCCCTAGCTTTAGGCAGAGAGAGAGAGAGAGAGAGAGAGAGAGAGA
>PVKV010008210.1:0-89563 GCA_004027835.1 Alouatta palliata
AACCTCTGTATGCCTCACTTTCTCCATTTGTAAAACATGGATAATAATAGTGCATGTCTCATTAGAATTGTTAAGAGGGTGAGTTAATATATATGAAGTGCTTAGAACGGTGCCTGGCACATCATAGGCTCTGGCTGAGTGTTAAATAAAAATAATTTTTTATTCAATGGTATCATGCCCAGCCCGAAAAAAAAATAAATCATAAAACCAATACCAAAGTCTTTTAAACATATATATAGACTGTTGAAGAAAGGGAAATGTAGTTCATTTTGGTCACAACTTTGTGAATGCAGAATAAGACCTGTTGACTTCTTGCAAGGTTCTTGTTCGAAAAAATGGATACTGAAACTTATCTATATTAGGCAATCGATGTCTTATTTTATTTCAATGCAATAGATGTTTGGGAAAGTCATCTCTATTATTATGATGTCGATATGTGATCATCTTTGACCTATGAAAGAGTGGAAGGCTGACGTGGTTCAATGTCGTGTCAATGGATAAAGAAGAAGGATGTTTGTTCAAAACTAAAACAACTTTTAAGCTACCACTTTGATGGGAGTGGTTGTTTCTGGACGTGAAAGACACCAGGTGACTTAGGAGAAGTCATGAGAACTTTCCTGCGTGTTTGCCCTTCAGTCTTGAATGATGGGGCGCCATTTTCTTAGATTTAGCTACAAGATTCCCTGGAGTTTCAGACAAAAAAGAATTTTTTCCGTCATTCTTTATAGGCTCAAGAATGTCAGCCCACCTAGGTGCTGCAGGAATAGACGCTGTAAATGATCATCACAGACTTTTCCCACTTGACAGGCATTTATTGTCACCAAAAGTCTCACCTTATGAATATAAGCATCATAAATGTCATCAGCATTATCATCAGCAGTTGCATTTCAGTTTTGAGTAGGGACCATTTCATGAGAACCACATGCCTGTCACTGTGCTCAGTGTTTCACAGGCATTTATTTCCTCTCTGAAATCCCTAGGAAGATGGATCCTTGCCTCTAAGGAGTTGAGAACACAGAGTGGGAAATAGACAAGCAGCCCGAATGTCATGGATGAGCTGTCTCCCCGTCCGCTCCTCCAGGCAAATGTGCTTCCCCCATAATGCATCTGAACTTAGGCCAGCTGCTTCTAAAGGCTGCTTTGGCTACACACAGTGCCTCTTCTCCACAGCAGGTCACCTCCCATGTTAGAGCGGAAGCTGATGCTTTGTTGTGAGTGGGTGGGCAGCATGGAAACACTGAGAGGGAAGGCAGCCTCCCAGGGGCTGTAAAGAATGTGCAATACAAGGGCTGGGCACGGTGGCTCACACCTGTAATCCCAGCATCTTGGGAGGCCAAGGCAGGAGGATTGCCTGAGCCCCAGAGCTCAAGACCAGCCTGGGCAACATGGTAAAACCCTGTCTCTACCAAAAATACAAAAATTAGCAGGGTATGGTGGCTTGCACCTGTAGTCCCAGCTACTTGGGAGGCTGAAGTGGGAGGACGGTTTGAGCCCAGGAGGCAGAGGTTGCAGTGGCGTAAGATCACGCCATTGCATTCCAGCCTGGGTGACAGAGCCATGCCCTGTCTCAAAAAAAAAAAAAAAAAAAAAAGTGCAATACATGTAACAAACCTGCATCCCCCCCACCAATCTAAAATGAAAGTGAAGTTGTTTTTTAAAAATAAATGTACAGTAAATCCAGATCTCCCTCTCCCAGCAAGATCTTGATTTCTTAATTTAGGCTATGAGTCATGTGCAGAAAAAGGTAGGATGGTAAATGGAAAGTAAAAACGCTCTGCATTTCAGCAGTAGCATTCGGGCTCTCACTTTCCAACGCCAGCTGTGTGCAAAGCACTCTGCATGTACCGGTGGGCTCCATCTTCACAGCAATGCTCGAACGCAGGTACCATTGTCTCCATTTTATCTATTTGTTTATTTAATTATTATCATTATTACTATTTTAGAGACAGGGTCTTACTCTATCACCTAGGCTGGAGTGCAGTAATGTGATCATAGCTCACTGAGCTCAAGAGATGCTCCCACCTCCGCCTCCTGAGTACCTGGGACCACAGACATGCGCCACCACACCTGCCTAAATTTTTTACTTTTTAATAGGGATGGGGTCTCAATATGTCACCCACGCTGGTCTTGAATGCCTCAGCTCAAGTGATCTGCCCACCTCAGCTTCCCAAAGCACTGGGATTACAGGCATGAGCCACTGTGCCCAGATGTCCTTCATTTTACTGATGGAGAAAATGAGGCATAGGGCAGTTACATCACAGCTTCGTGGGAGGTTTGAACCCAAGTCTGTCTGAGTCTAAGTCTCATGGTATCCTTAAGACATTGAGCCCCTCTAGCCTGGGCACAGCTTTGATTTCCGCCTCTCTCTGTCTCCAGCCTTCCCATTCTCTTCCTCAACTCTTCCGCCTCTCCCTTGTGATTTCAGCCTGACCCTGGCATCCAACTGCAGCTGCTGCAAGGACCCTGTCCTGCCAGAGATGCCCAAGAGTGGAGGGATAAGATGAGGTTTTATCTAAAACAGGGACGAGGCATTTATGCAAAGGATCTAACAAAACATTAGACAGATTCATGCCTTGGAAACTTTCCCCATCCTCTAAGAAGAAGGTGACAGAGCTCTGAGGAACCCTCATCCATCAGTTCAACAGCAACATGTTGCTAATATTTGCCAGCTGCGTGACCAGATCTCCCTCTTACAGATGTGGACACTGAAGCAGGATGAACGTTAAGAGGCTCACCCTGGGGTCACACCCAGCACAGCAGGGATTAAAATCCACAGACTTTACATTTTCAGCCTATCACTTGCCCTGCCAGCTTACCGTCCACGCTGTCAGGAACAGAAGTCTAGCTGCCTCATGTGATTGAGTGTGAATGTATTCTCTCACTCCTGATTCACCATTCTCAGGGGCAGCAGTGCAGGGAGCCTGGAGCATGCATTCGCCTCCAGAGCACACAGAGGGAAAGAGACAGACTCCAGAAGCCGACTTTAAGATCAGGGGTCACAGCTCCTTAAAAACACAGCAGGTGGTGTGAGTTTCCTGTGCTTTGCTTACTTACCAAATTATCTACAGAACCTTCGATTTCCTCAGGAGGGTTAGAGACAGCAGGTAGGGATTCCAGGTGAACACGCTCTTCTCACAGATGGCCCTGTGTCCTGAAATTCTGTGCGATACCAATGGGAACCACGCCCACTGTCTTGAGGCCAGTGCTCTGACATTTAAAAACCCAGCTCCTCTTCAGTGTGACTAAACAAAGATATAAATATATATGTAACATGAACGTGAACCAAATGCCGTATCTCTGGAAAGCCCACACTTTGGAGAAAATGGCACGTAGACCTCCTTTCTCTTTTAACTAGAATGCGGAGAGTGAGAACCATGAGGAATTCTGAGTTTTGTTTGCTTTTCCACAAGGCCAGTGGGGATGGCCATTGGTTTTAATGTACATCTTGGCCCAGATACGTATTTTCTCTATGGAGAGTACATGCAGAATTTTCCAGAAGTTTCACATTGGATAGGTGCTTTCCAGTGGTCAGGCCTCCTGGCCCCCCAGAGAAAGGCTTCTGTGTTGGTAGCTCTATCTAGAACAGGAATAGCCCTTAACAAGCAGCAAATTGAGGGTATAAAGGAGTTCAGGGACCCCCTTATGTACCCTGTCTCTGCTTGGTGGCCTCCTTACTTCCTGTCTTTAAAAGGAGGCTCTAAAATACCAGGGATCTCACAACCTGACGCAGTCATTGATTGCAGATTCTGATTTACTCTTAAGATTTGTAATAATGTCTGAATGTGTTTTATGGAATTTGTCATCAGCTTATATCTACTTAATTTAAAAAGCCCGTAGCCCCTTGTTCTTGTCTTATGTGAAGTAATAGTACTGATTTAATGAATTCTGATGAGGCCAGTTACTTTAGAAGGCCAGGAATTACTGGCAGAGCAGACGCCCCAAGGAGTCTTCTCTCATGGGCCATAAAATTGTCAGAAGTACAAAAATACCAAAGCACAATATTAACATGACCATAAATAAAGATTCGGAGGTGACTGTGATAAAGGACAGAATGCCTTATAGGAACTTTTGCAGTCCCTATAAATCAGAGCGTCATAAAATCATAATCGGGCAATAAACATGAGAGGCCACATTCACTCCGAGGTTAGAAGTCAGATGTCCCTTGTGATCTCAAACATGACTGTAATTTGTATTTTTAAAATGTTACTATAAATAAATCAGATGTTACTATAAATCAGAGTATCATAAACCTGGCAATAAAATTGAGGAGCCAGTTTTCATATGAGGCTTGGAGTCAGAATTCCCCAGTAATAGAAAAAGTGTTTTTTTATGATTTATATTTTTTAAATGTATTATCCAAAGTAATTTTTATGCTGAATTTTTTTGACAAGGGTCTACATGAAACATTGGAGTTAAATTACTCGTTGGCCTTACATTATAATACCATTTATAATGTTTCAAACTTAGTATGACTTTTAATCATTTGGTTGACATAATTCACAAAGAAATTATTTTTCTCCTTATTGTTTTGAGAGCCACTCGTAACATTCTAAGAGATGTATGGAATCTCAGGTCTAAAGTCTGCACTCCCCTGATTGCCTTCCTCCTATGTGTAGCTTTTAAACTGACACGCTTGCCTACATTATAGAAGGTTCTTTTTTTAAAAAAGAGAGAGAGATGAAAGATTTTCTAAGGAAATTGGCTGTCGTGATTATGGAGGCTAAGAAGTCCCACAATAGACCTTCTGTAACTGGACACCCTGGGATGCTGGCTCAGTGCAAGTCTGAAAGCTTCTGAACCAGGGAAGCTGATGGTGTAACTCAGTCTGAGGCCAAAGGCTGAGAATCTGGGGCGACTGGTGTGAGTTCTGGAGTCCAAAAGCTGAAGAGCCTGGAGTTCTGATGTCCAAGGACTCTTAGACACTGGACACTGTGCTAGGTTCCCAGGGATGTGTCTGTGAACAGGACAGTTATGGTTGTAGTTCTCATAAGTGAGAAAGACATTGACTAATTAATTACACAAATAATTACCTCATTACAAACTTGCATATATGATTTCAGGAAGACGTACAGGGTACTGTGAGAGTGCAGGAAAGGCCACCCCCACTGAGCCTGAGAGTAGAGAAGTTCCTCCCAAAGTAGTGACCTGTAAGCTAAAGAGATGACCTGCAAAAGGAGTGTGCACACAGCTGGCTCTTGAATGTTCCTTATAAGATGACAACTTTTTCCTCGTATCCAACCCTCCTCATACAGCTGTCATTCAAACTCTCTGTTCTCACTTCAAGCAACAACACAGAATATCTACCTACAGATACTTGTTTAAAAATTCAGCCCAAACTCGAGCATTTTTGAAGCTTAAGACATCAGATTTCGAAAAATACTTATTGTCTATACCTGTCAATCTATCACCCTTTGTCCCACTCATCTGTGTTATCACTTCTCACTGCCTATTATCTCTTACCAGGAATTTTGCAGCCACCTCCTTACCTTCAGTTTTGTCAAAGGAACTGTCTCCACTGTTATCTGGGCGTTCTCTATAAAACTTGAGTTTAGCCAAGAGGTTTTCATTCTTTGCCAGCCCCGAACCATCAGGCTGGGTTAGGTAGCCTTCATCAACAGTGTCTCTGCATATTTCTTTCATTGTCTTCTGCGGGGCACACTGGTGCCATTAGCATTGTTTTGATTGTATGTACAGGGTCATGCAGGCAAAGGCTTGGGAAATACTCAAAATCCACAAGTTGGTATTCACATATCTCAAGAGTCAAAGAGAGGCGAACCCAGCTAAGACAGTGGAAGGAGTTAGTTACATCTTGGTGGGAATTGCAGATTTCAGAGAGTGGACAGAAAATTAATTAACGATAGGATTTAAGTCTTGGAACATGGACAAGAGACCAATCCCTTATCCATTTTTGGTGTTCCTGTTAGAGTCACAGTAAAGACACCTCATTTTGTCTCATCATGGTTACAGCAAAGATCAAGTCCTAAGTCTTAAAGAAACTTCCATAAACTTACTTGGGTTAGGATGACAAAATTTGTTTTAGTGGATGACTTAAATTTTTTTTTAACTTTGGGAAGATAGAGCATTAAATACTTAAATTTTAAAATAAATCAAACCAATATATTAAGACTTTAGGCTAAATTTGGGCAAAGTAACTATATGTTTGCTATATTTGAATTTTGGAATACTTAAGAAAAATGGGCACATTCCAATATGTAACAGAATACCATTCTAACTTCACATTTCAATTTAAAATGTGAAATGGAGTTAATTAATTTGACTTATGATTCTAAGTTTAAAAATATAAGAGAATATTACCAAGGTTGTAAACAAAATGGAAAAAGTTTAAAGAGGCTTAAGATTCATCAGATGCAAAAGTTTCTTTTTTATTAGATTTAAAAGAGCAACGTAGATACTTGGGAAATTTTTATTAGACAGTTGAAACATTTTTAAAAAGAAGCAGAGTATATTATTTTTATAAATACAATTTATAATATTTAAAGTAATTTAATTAAGAAGTAAAAAGATCCTTTTTGGGTTTTTTTTTTTTTTTTTTTTTTTTTTTTTTTTGGCACAAAGTCTTGCTCTGTCGCCCAGGCTACAGTGCAGTGGTGCCATCTCAGCTCACTGCAACCTCCACCTCCCAGGTTCAAACGATTCTCCTGCCTCAGCCTCCTGAGTAGCTGGGATTACAGGCGCATGCCACCACGCCCAGCTTATTTTCTATTTTTAGTAGAGACGGGGTTTCACCAGTTGGCCAGGCTGGTTTCGAACTCCTGACCTCAGGTGATCCCCCTGCCTGGGCCTCCCAAAGTGCTGGGATTACAGGCATGAGCCATTATACCCCAGCCTAAAAGGTAAAGGAATCCTTAAATGTAGTTGGAAAATGTATTCGATGGTTAAGTAGAATAATAAGAGTTGTGAGTTGAATCTAGAACTTAAGGAAAAATTAGGTTTTTGAGCTTGGGAAGTTTTAATTTTGATAAATCAGGCATGAATTTTTAAGCCCCTAAAGTTCCTACAAGGACCAGAAAAATCAAATTGAGAATTGCAATTATCGTTCGTTTATCAGCTTTCCCTTTTATACTGTATCTTGAAGATAAGGGTCAAGTCTCACCGAAATGCTAATTTTTTGATTAATATGGTTTTTTCATCAAATGTTTCACACCCTTTATCAGCTGGCTGACCTCATGTTTTATTCTGCATTCATATAGAGGAGGATTGAGTATTAAATTGCTATCATTTTTCTTATTTTATTCAGGGAGGCTTTAAGACACAAGTGGTCTAGAAATGAGCTTGTTTTAAAAACTTGGCTCAGAACTTGTGGCAAATATTTTCAATTCAATATACTATAAATATAATTCTTAGCGCCTGGCACAATCCCGTGAGAGCAGTGTGTGTGCTGAAGTCTGTAAGAGACAGAGTCCATAGCGATTGTTTCATCTACCTTGTAAGCTCAGTCCATTTGCTGGATTGGGAAATAAAAAGGACTGAGCTTATCTTCCAGCCTTCTTTAAAGTGCCGTCTATAGTCAGTGATTTATACACTGTGCTTCCGAAGAAAAGTTGGGGTCCTACCCATCCATTGTTCACAGAGAGCAAATTCTATTCTGAGAGTGGATAGAAAATTAAATGATGAGGCCAGGCGCGATGGCTCATACATGTAATCCCAGCACTTTGGGACGCCGAGGTGGGTGGATCGCCTGAGGTCGGGAGTTCGAGGTCAGTCTGGTCAACATGGTGAAATCCTGTCTCTACTAAAAAATACAAAAATTGGTCTTGCGTGGTGGCAGGCATCTGTAATCTCAGCTACTTGGGAGGCTGAAGCAGGAGAATCACTTGAACCCGAGAGGTGAAGGTTGCAATGAGCCAAGACTGAGCCACTGCACTCCATCTCAAAAAAAACAAGAAAAGAAAAAGAATGAGAGAATTTAAGTCTTAGAACATGGACAAGAGACCAATCCCTTTGTTAAGTTTTGGTGTTTCTGTTAGAGTGACAATAAAGACACCTCAAGGTGTGTCATCATGGTTGTAGCCATCAAGGTTGAGACAAAATGATGCAAAAACAAACCCTGACTCGTTTTTCCAGCAGAAGTGACACCCTTCCATCGGTTCAGCCATCCCTTTCTGGTCCTGCCTTCCGCGGTGATGATCAGAGGTTCACATTCATGAGCCTTCTGGGGTCGCAGAACAGATGTATGTGACTAACCGGCCCCGGTGGGCCTCAGACTTGACTTGTGACCTCGGCTCAGGTTATGCTACACAACCAGCAGAACGGTAACCACCCGGGGCCGAGCTGGACACGAGACAGGATCCACCGTGGACAGCCGGGTGTGGCTTCAGCAGCTCCTGGAACCTCAGAGCGCGAGGCCCATGCTGGGCTTTGTGGGCAGGATGCGTGCAGGGGGCCGGCAGCTGCTTTGTGCCAGCACAAGTGGGACAGCTGCAATGAATGGGCCAAAGAGTCACCTCAAAGGCACAGTGTGCCCAACTTGAAACACACGGCCTTGCTGCGGACAGCTGAGGAACAACAGCAGCAGCAGCCACAAACGGGCCGCCTGAGCCCAGCTTGTGAGGGAGGGAGGGAGCAGGGGAGTCCCCACTGTGCAGAGCAGCCCGCTGGCAACGTTGCACAATGCCCGGTCCACAGCAGCTGCCACCGCCCGCCAGAAGCGATCTGTGCATACAAATGGTGAACCAAGGCCTCTGGGTGCACCAGCTAAGTTTTCTCAGCTCGGTCAGAGCAAGGGACATCTAACTCTAAGGTCCCACCAGACTATCTGTAACAGGCATCCAGGCAATTTTGCTGTGTTCTGGTTCTACCTGCCTCAGTTAGAACGCTTCTAATCCAAATCTGCTAAGCAACACTGATAGGACCCCAGCTATGTAGCTGTCAACCTAAATAGAGAGCCTGGTTACATGCGCTCCTCAGACTCCCCCACTGTACACTCTGCTCCACTCATTCTTATTTCTTTCCCCGAAGCCAATGTCTCCAGGAGGAATGGGCATGATAGTCAGCTTCGTGCCTATTACCCCATCTTCCTGTCGGATGTGGGTGGTGGAGGTTGTAGGGGAAGGAAGTGTTGGGATAAGCCACATAGATGCTCCATCACTGAAAACTGCCTTTTGTTGAATTGTATCCATTCTCTCTAAATGAGTACTCACCTCGCATCCTGTATCCATGTTATTTATATTAACACCCAGCATTCAGCTCATCCATGATGAACTCTCAGAGAAAACGGGGTGGGCCCCTTGCACATAATTTCATCACTAAGAGTGAGTGTTTAAGAGAGACTGGTACACTAACTGCTTAGTGGTACTATACACACACACACACACACACACACACACACACACCCCGCTAGATGTTTGAAAGGAAAAAAGATTTTTTACTTCTTCCAAGGGATTGAGAAGTAAATGCATGGGCAAGAGCTGTCTCATCTACGCATGGAGCTGCTAATACTATTCTACAACTAGTTTTCCTGTTCATTTTTTGTCATCGTTGTTCTCGCTTTATTTTACGACCCCTCCCTCACCCTCCACTCACTGCTTTTCTTTCCCAGCCATACTGTGCGACAATCGGAAAGTTTCAGGAGCAGCTTACTTTACCTCTACGCTGTGTCCAGGTCACCCTCCGTAAGGAGTAAGTTAATGGACTGTTAGAACTCACAGATGCAACACACTCTGTTCTCCAGAAGGTTGAGGTGCAGAAGAGTTCCCAGCAGTGACAGCTAAGGAATACTGCTCTAGCTTGCTTTGCTTTTCTTTCTTTTTCTTTCTTTCTTCTTTTCTTTCTTCCTTTCCCTCCCTCCCTCCCTTCCTCCCTCCCTTCCTCCCTTCCTTCCTTCCTCTTTCTTTCTTTTCTTTCTTTCTCTCTCCCTTCCTCTTCCCTCTTTCTCTCCCTCCCTTCCTTCTTTTATTTCTTTTATTTCTCTCTTCCCTCTCTCCCTTCCTTCCTTTCTTCCTTCCTCTCTTTCTTTCTCTCTCTCTCCCTCTCCCCTCTTTCTCTCCCTCCCTTCCTTCATTTCTTTTCTTTATTTCTCTCTTCCCTCCCTCCCTCCCTCCCTTCCTTCCTTTCTGCCTTCCTTCCTCTTTCTTTCTCTCTCTCCCCCCTCTCTTCCCTCTTTCTCTCCCTCCCTTCCTTTCTCCCTTCCTTCATTTCTTTTCTTTCTCTCTCTCTTCCCTCCCTCCCTCCCTTTTTTCCTTCCTTCCTTTTTTCTTTTTCTTATTGTAGTAAACGACGCATAACTTACTATTTTACCATTTTAAGTGTACAACCCAGTGGCATTAAGTACATTGGTAATGCTGTGGAACCATCACTATCTACTAAGAGCTTTTTCAGCATCTTAAATGAAAACTCCGGCCATTCAGTGTTAACTTTCCTCCCTCTAGCCCGATAGTCTGTCTTCTCTCTGTCTCTTTGAACTTGCCTATTCTCGGCATTTGTGCCTTTGTGAGTGGCTTACTCCTTTTGGCAAATGCCTTCAAGGTTCATCCATGTTGTGGCATGTGCCAGAATTTTCTTTCTTTTTATGACTGAATAATATTCCAGTAAGATTATATCACATCTTATTTATCCATTCATCTGTTGATGGACAGGTTGTTTCTACCTTTTAGCTGTTGTCAATAATGTTGCTGTATCTGTCTGCTTTTTGAAGATAAACAGTTTTATCTTCTGTGAAAGATAAAACTCAGTGTCCTAACCAGATATCTTTGGTTCCAGTGAGATCTGGATTTTTTGAGACACTTTTACCTTAACTCAAAGTACCCAGGGTCCTTGGGATGCAATTGCCTGCTAAGTCAACTTTGTACTGCCTTAAATTTCAAAAGCTGCTTTTAAAAAGTCAGAGTACACCGTATAATTTGTATCAAGAAGTATTGTTACCGAAAGGGGGTCCGGATCCGGATCTCAAGACACGGTTCTTGGATCTTGCACAAGAAGGAATCCTGGGCAACTCCATAAAGTGAAAGCGAGTTTATTTAAGAAGAGAAGGAATAAAGAATGGCTATCCCATAGGCAGAGCAGCAACACGGGCTGCTCAGTTAAGAACACCTGTAGTTACTCTTTGATTATATGCTAAACAAGGGGTGGATTACTCATGAGTTTCTGGGAAAGGGGTGGGCAACTCCCAGAACGCAGGGTTCCTCCCCCTTTTAGACCATACAGGGTAACTTCCCGATTTGCCATGGCATTTGTAAAGTGTCATGGCGCTGGTGGAAGTGTCTCTTAGAGAGCTTCTGCATTATAATTAGGATATAATGAGCAGTGAGGATGCTCAGAGGTCACTTTCATCTCCATCTTGGTTTTGGTGGGTTTTGGCAGGCTTCTTTACCACAACCTGTTTTATCAGCAAGGTCTTTGTGGTCTGTATCTTGTGCTGACCGCCTGTCTCATTCTGTGACTTAGAATGCCTTCACCATCTGGGAATGCAGCCCTGTAGGTCTCAGCCTTATTTTATGCAGCCCCTATTCAAGATGGAGTCGCTCTGGCTCAAAGGCCTCTGACAGTATCAGTTACAATCTCACAATACCATGACTTTTAGAGGGACCCAATATCATAACAAATAATATCCAGACATGAGTCAGGGGCCTAGAATGTTTACGGAACAGCCAGTTTGTACCAAAGCCATTGTTCGTACCATTGTTTCAGTGCAAATATCTAATTTTTTGCACGAATTACAATTTGTCGTGCTGTAGCCTCCATTTTCATTCCGTGGTAGTTGTCATAGCACATCAGAGATTAATACGTGCTCATTTTTATTATAGAAATTAAAAATAACCAGCTTTACCAATAGAAATTATATGGCTTTCCGGTGGAGTCATTCATAAGAAAAGTCACTATTTGTTTTTCGGTTTTGTTTTTGAGACACAGTCTCACTCTGTTGTCCAGGCTGGAGTGCAGTGGCACAGTCTTGGTTTACTGCGACTTCTGCCTCCTGGGTTCGTTATTTCCCTGCCTCGGCCTCCTGAGAGGTGGGATTGCAGGTGCATACCACCATGCCCAGCTAATTTTTATATTTTTTGTAGCGATGAGGTTTCACCCTGTTGGCCAGGCTGGTCTCCAACTCCTGGCCTCAAGTGATCCACCTGCCTCAGCCTCCCAAAGTGCTGGGATTACAGGCGTCAGTCATCACACCTGGTCACTATTTGTTAACGCAGGGGTTTTCTTCTCTAAAGCCACATCTGCTTTCAGTAATTTTGTCACATTTCTGTTCACCTTGTCTACCTCCTCTCCCTCTCCTTCCCGCCATTCTCCTCCTCCTCCTCCTCCCTTCTCTTCCAGTCCTGCACTCCCAGCAAGTGGGAAGTTAGGTACGTTTGCTGGGATTCTCTTATGTACCTGTAACTCTCCTTGTCCAAGAGATGTGGACACATCGGAGGCTCACTCAAAGTCAGAACTGTAATCGAAGGAGCTTTTTCCTGGGTTCCAGTCAAGGATAAGTTTCTCTTAGTAAGAAACTGGGCAGCATTCTTAGCAGTCTGTAACCTCAGGCCCATTGCGGGTCTACGGCCTTTGGTTGAAATGCAGCAAAATCTGTTTTGCAGACAACGTACAGAATTTGCTGAAGGTGGTGAAATAGGGATAGTGGGTTCTCAGGCATGTACTTCACCTGTTAGTTTAGGAGCTGAAGGCAAAACATGTTACACATCTGTCTCCCTGGTGCCAACAATGGCCTGGCGTGGTGCTGAAAATCCCTATGTCCTGGTCTTAGCAGCGTGGTGTGGTGGGGCTTAGAGACAAACAAGGCCGGAAATATCCAGAATAGAGGCCTTATTCTAACGTGGTCTAATTTGGAAGTCACGATTTTCATCCAAATTCAGAGTCAGAAGGCATGTATTCCCAACTCTGTGTCCAGATGCTGGGCCATCATGTCTCCATCCTCCTGGCACTGCCCCCTGGAGTAGAGTCGTGTCTTCATACCTAACTTGGGATTCACTTGGGGTGGCTGGCAAAATGTTAAGGGAAATATTAGGGAAGTTATAGATTATAGTCTCAAACCTTTTGGAAGGCTGAAAAGTTTCAATGAGATGGGCTGAAGGCAACCAGTTCTTACGTTAGAACATTAAGTCATAGGGTAAAGATTAGGATAATAAAAACTTTCCCAGTTAGATCTGTTTACCCCACATTCCTTTGTCCCCACTCTAATTTGTTTACTCATGTAAACTTTGTGCCGGATGGTCCTCTCAGGGACAGGTCAAAGGGGAATTACCTGTTAATGGTGTTTACTCTGGACCTGGGAACCAAGACCTTTTATCATTTGTAAAACCACTCTTTTAACCATGTTAATTATCCATAAATGTGTTGACTTGGAACCTCTGTTATTAATTCTATACTGAATAATGCAAGGAGGAACAGGGGGTTGTGGGTCTGTTAGCTGTAATCGCCCTCTGAAAGCAGTTGACGACCATCCCTAGCCCACTCAAATCACTGTACTGGGTGTGTGAGTGCATTTATTCATCCATCGGGGTCTGCAGGACAGGCCTCCGCAGGTGGTGACCAACGTCTCACCTAACTTTATTGAATGCTGGGATGTTCCAGGCACTAGTTCACAGCACTTCAAAATAATCTCACAGGGAAGTTATATTATCTTCATGTCTAATTTTACCAATGAGGAAACCGAAGCTTGACCACAGGGACATATCTGTGGTTGCCCAGCTCACAGAAGGCAAAGGTGAAACCCAAGCCAGGTGTGTGTGTGACTTCAGACCCTGCACTTCCAAAGGATGTGCTTGACTGTGGCTGGGACACCATCTTTGTGGCTTGCTATAGATTCAAGTTCATGAGGAATGGCTCTGTGGGTGTCTTTTACACTGCGGATGTTGGTCAAATGCAACCTCTGGTTCCACTGTGCCCTTCCTTGATAGCTTCACCCCCATCTGGGTGTACCCCGAGTCTGAATGAAACGATCAAGCTGCTTGGCAGAGACTCTGTTGATTCTGTCTTATGCCAGCACATTACTGGCCTCAGTTCTTGTCAGAGGAAGGCCTGTCTTTACAAGGTTTTTTTGGTCCCGAGGACTTCCTAGTGGCCTGTCATCCCTGATAGAAGTCTTGGGGTGCGAGGCATCCCTACCAGTTCTGTGAAGGGAATCCACACTGTGTAGGCCTTGTCAGCTCCCACTCCCTCCAGTGTCTGACACATCATGTTTCTTGAACATGTAGGTTCCTCATTCTAGAAGCCACTTAATAGGCAGAAGGAAATAATAAAATAAAATAAAAGGCTGGATGTCCAGTTGAGAGGAGCACTTGGACTAACAGAAACTGTCCTTCTTCTTAGAGCACCTAGAGAAACTGTCCTCTACTGCTTAGAGCAGGAAAAAATACATAAACTTACTTGACTTCAAAGTCCTTTTCCTTGGTCTGCCTCCAAAAATGTGCTGACCCCCAGGAGACCAAAACGGCTGGCTTACTTGTCATACTCAGCCTTCCTGCCTGCCCATCTACTTGGACTATGGTGTCAAAAACCAGGAAGAAGGATTGAAACCCACGAAAACCTCACCACACTCTTTATCACGCTGAGCAGTCTCAACAATAGCGTCATGAAAAGATGGGCACAAAAACTGTTTCTCTGCGCTCACTTCCTACATCATAGAATGCCGGAGGATTTTGTACTTGCCTGTGTGCACGTGTGCGTGTGCATGCATGAGTGTGAGTGTTTCTACAACAGGGACAATGACATTCTTATTGTCTGAGATTTGCATTCCACATATGAAAGCCAGCGACTTTGTCTCTTCTGATTGTTGGAAAGCTACTCCCACCAAGGTTAAGTGCAGTCCTTTGACCTGCAGCATTGTGGGTGGCCTGAGTGGGGACCATGACCCAAGGTCTGCAGAAGGCAAAGGAATAAATAGGAAGGTAGGGGCCTGTGCTGAACTTACGCTCAGAGCCCTCCAAAAACAGGCCTCCGACGCATATTTCTTCCTCGGTTAATTAAGCACGGACAGGGAATTTATGGGAAATGTGTGGCAACCGAGCAGCCATGTTCCATTTTTTTCTTACCTATGGCCATGGCACAAGAATGGAGTGGGAGCAGAGATGTCCATAAATAGTCTGGCTTTGGTTTAACAGAGACAATTCCTTTCACAATCACAGCTTTAGCATGTGCTAAAAATGACAATGCCGTCCAGTGTCAATAGTTCCAGGGGACCCTTCATTCCTAGTTACAGCAGTAAAACTGCTGGTGGGTGGTCACTGCTACTGGTTGTCTTTGTTATCGTCTCATTGTGCGCATGTGAGGCCCGGTGCCCTTTGCAATGCTCAGGCATTTTTAAAGCCTTTCATGCATTGGAGTGGCTTGACATTCATATTTATGTATCCTCCTCGCATGGCAGCAGAATCTCTATTCTTAGGGTCCTCATGCTTTGTGCATTCAAGGTCACACCCCATTTACATGGGAATTGTAATATACCCTGAGAACATCAAGCCATCATAACTCAACTCTGCAATCCAGAGTCCTCTTGGGTGCTTAAAGCTCTGCCTTCTGATTCAAAGTCAAAGTGAAGCCTAGAATAAGCTTGTTGAGTGAAGGCAATTTGTGTTTACTTTAGAAACTTTAATTATAGATATAGGTGATGGGGAGGAAGGCAGCAAACCACACTGCCATGTGTGTACCTATGTGATAATCTTGTATGTTCTTCACATGTACCCCAAAACCTAAAACGCAATAAAATACATATTTAAAAAAAAAAAGCAGGTTTACTTTGGAAACTTTTGAAGTTTTGTCATCTTTAAGACATATTTCCCAGTGCTGCATTTCAAAGCAAACCTAGGCTTGTCTAAATCAGAAACCTGGCCATTGCACCCAACTCTTTTTCCCTCAGTCTCTCTATATAGCGGGTCGCTCATTGCTCTCAATTGTATTGATGAGGTATCGTTTGATCTCACACCTCCATCCTCATCCTAAACCTCTAGTCTTGCTGCTCTCTAATCTGTCATCTCTACTGATGTTACCGGAAAGGAGTCCCAGTCTAGACCCCAAGAGAGGGTTCTTAGATCTTGCGCAAGAAAGAATTCAGAGCCAGTCCATAGAGCAAAGTGAAAACAAGTTTATTAAGAAAGTAGAAGAATAAAAAATGGCTACTCTATAGATAGAGCAGCCCTGAGGACTGCTGGTTGCCCATTTTTATGATTATTTATTGATGATATGCTAGACAAGGGGTGGGTTATTCATGCCTCCCCTTTTTAAACCACATAGGGTAACTTCCTGATGTTGCCATGGCATTTGTAAACTGTCATGGTGCTGGCGGGAGTGTAGCTGTGAGGATGACCAGAGGTCACTCTTGTGGCCATCTTGGTTTTGATGGGTTTGGGCCAGCTTCTTTACTGCAACCTGTTTTATCAGCAAGGTCTTTATGACCTGTATCTTGTGCTGACCTCCTGTCTCATCCTAAGACTTAGAATGGCTAGTCATCTGGGAATGCAGCCCAGTAGGTCTCAGCATTATTTTACCCAGCCGCTATTCAAGATGGAGTTGCTCCGGTTCACATGCCTCTGACACTGATGTCAAAGTAAATTTTCTGCACTATAAGCCTAATCATGCCAGGTTCCCCACAGCCTTCAGAGTAAGTGGCAACATCCTTAGTATAGCCTAGAAGAATCTTCATTGCTTGAATTTGAAAGTTTCACTGAAACATCTCTCAGCTTCTCCCAGGTACCCACACCCTTGTTTCCTTCAGCCAGGTGTCCAAAAGCGCCTTATTCCCTCACACATCCAAGCCTCAGCCTCAGTTCCTCCTTGTTCGGGAGCACATATTTCACTTCTCTTCTCTTGGATAACTTCTGTTTCTTCATGAAAACTCACCTGAAGTATGTTCTGCTCCCAAAGCCTTTCTTTTTGGAGCCCGTTGGGGCTGAATTTGGCGCCCCTCCTCTACCCTGATCCGTGACCTTTGACATGCTCTGCTCTCTGCCCAGCCGGTGTGGCCCACGGATTGCCATTGCGGATTTGCTGGTCTCTATTTCTTACGGATTGTGAAGTCCTTGAGAACAGGAACAGTCTCTTTTCTTTCTCCCCATCCCTAGAGATTCCATAAGGCTGACTCAATAGAGAATGAGCAAGTGATGACCGGACACGTGTCAAATAAATGCTGCTAAATTACACATGAAATAGTCCTTCAAGGTGGTAGTGTAAATCAACAGTCTGGACCCATTAGAGTAATAAAAATAAAATAGCTTCTTGTCATCCCTTGAAATTATACAAGTAACAACTAAAATTCTAACCCGGAGCTCTGAGAGCTGGAGCTGGGAGGATTCCTGCTGGGGACATCTCACTGCTTCTGATTGCTCAGGTCTGTCAGGCTGCTGTTTCCCTGGGCGCATGTTGGTTTGTTTGCTTGCTTTTATAGTTAGTTTGCCATTTCCCTCACAAGGAGATGAGCTGTGGCATGGGGATCCTTCCTTTCTCCAAGGTCATCAATGGTTCACATGAGAATTTCGTACCAAATGGCGGAATCATTCACAATGGAGCCCTCCACAGGCCAAAAAGAAATGGAATATTAAGGGTTTATCCTTTGCCCAGAAAGAACTCTGCATCGTTGACCAAGGCATTTTGATCAGTTACTTTGCGAAAACTGAAATAGTGTTCTTCCCCTGTTTCTGAGAGTGAATTTGAAATAAGGCTGGATGATATATTATGAGAAAAAAAAAAAGAGCAGAATAAATGGGCATGGACTGAAGCTCAGGTGAGTAATTTCCCAGCATCTTCCCCGTGCTGCTCCCTGGGGCTCCCCAGGTAAACTGTGCACCGGCTCCTGGCAGCCTTTCCCTGGTCTTTAGGTGGCCTTTGTTTAAGCATTACATGGATGTTTGCAAGATTATTCAAGTGATTCCCCACAATTTATTTCAAGCATTTACTGTAGGTGGCTTCAGAATTTTAAGTAGCGTGTAAACTACAGGCCACCTGCCTCAACGGACCACGTCCAGCACCGGTTTTATATTCTAACAAGACGGGATAAGGCACAGTTCTTGAATTGCTGCCAGCTCACCAGAAAGGCACTGGGTACATCGGAAATGCCTTACGGGGGCCCTCCTAGCACTGTCTGGAGCATTTGTCCTTCAGAGCCTGGCCCCACACCTGCTCCTCTCCCCATAGCTGGGTTCATCAAAGACACTTCCTGAGATAACTTCCAGGACTCAACAATTGAAAATGAAAAAAAAATCAGAAAACATGTTAAAGCCCAAGGATCTAAAGAACTAAGATTCTTCTAAAACCTGACTGTCCTTCTCCAGAGTGGTAAGCAGGCGCTGACTCACTTCCCTCCGAGGTAGGATTTCCTCCTGCGTGTACTCCCAGTGCAAAGGGATTCTTCGAATGCCTTTCCCATTACCCTCACTTCTTCAGTTTGTGTCTCTAAATACACTTAGGCTGTGCTGAAGGTGTTTCTAGCCACATGACACTATCTTCATGGCTTTTGGTATCATCCATATTGACCTCTCCTCTGGGGTGCTCCCTGGAGATCGGCGGCCCCTCACCTTACATGGGCGTCACCGGGAATGGATAAGGCTGACTCATGCCTAGGGCGCTCCATGGTCAGAGCAGGGCTTTCACATCCCAGGCAGGTCTAGAGCACTCCCCAAAGCAGAGCGGGCTCTTGTGCCTTCAGGAGGTATCAATGACATCTAGTGTCAGTCTGAACAAAAAGCTTCCCTTTGGAAAGACAGCAAACCAAATTCATATGACCTCACAGAGCTCTGTCCCCCAATCATGCACTTTGATGGAGTGTTCTCACACGATCGATGTTGAGTGAAACTTGAGACCCTACTAAAGCCTCTCAGAGAGGCAGTCCTTGTGCTCCAAACACCTGTTCTCACCAATGAATCATCGTGAAATGCAGAATCCATCCTATGCAGATATATTGATGGCCTCTGAATATTTTTACATCGGCACCGTAGGGCAGTGCATTGGGTGTTGTCTGATGTTTTCATGAGTGTGAGCATTGCTGGTGCTTGTGATTACATTAAAGACGAGCATTCATTGGATTAAACCTTACGACTTCTTTTTGTGGTAGATAGGAAGAAACATATCTTAGCTTTTAGCCTGTGAGGTATTATAACCTTACATTAGCATTGAGGGAGATAAGGAACAAACATGAAAAGCAAAGCAAACAAATGCTATCATGTCAGGTACTTCTAAGTACCCTGAGGAGAGAAAACAGGGCCCTTATATAAGACAGGGGACCTGGGACTGGGATGGAACCCAGGGCACTCCTTAGCCAGGGGAGTGAGGAAGGCGTGCATCTCTGAGCGGATGCCTGAATGTGAGGCAGGAGGCACACAAATGCCTGGGGACACAGTGCCCCAAATAGCAGGATGGCAGGTGCAATGGTGTTCAGGTAAACACGGCTGTGCCTCAACGGACAGTAAGACTGGAGTGTAGAGAGCAAAAGGGAGAAGGGTCCCTGGGGAGGTAAGAGGAGAAGGTGGGAGCCAGAGCGTGGAGGCCATTCTGAATTTTAGTTTAATTGTCGTTGAAAGGCATCAGCAAATTTCAGGCAGGGGAGTGACATCTGATTTCTGCTTTAGAGAAATCACTCCATCTGTCCTGTGTCAGACAGACTGTAGGAGGCAGTGGGGACACGAAAACAGGTTAGGAGCCCGCTCATAGGAGCGACGATGGGACCTGGGGCCTGGCTGTCGCAGATGAGATGGTGAGCTGTGGCCAGCTTGGGGATGTATTTTGCAAGTAGTGTCGACAGGACGTACTCCTGGATTGAATGTCAACGTCAAGGGAAGGAGAAGAATCAGGGAGGCCAAGGTGGGTGGATAACTAGGTCAGGAGTTCGAGACCAACATGGCCAATATAGTGAAACCCTGTCTCTACTAAAAATACAACAACCAAAAAAAAAAAAAAATTACCCAGGCGTAGCGGCAGGCACCTGTAGTCCCAGCTACTCAGGAGGCTGAGGCAGGAGAATCGCTTGAATCTAGAAGGCCAAGGTTGCAGTGAGCCAGGATCACACCACTGCACTCCAGCCTGGGAGACAGTGTGAGATTCTGTCTCAAAAAAAAAAAAAAAAAAAAAAAAAGAATCAGTAACGACTCCAGGGGTTTTAGTCTGAGCAATTGGGTGGACAATGATGCCAAGTACTGAGAAGGGGGAAGCTCAGTTAGGGTGGGAGGAAGCGATCTGAGCACAGAAAAGGGTGAAAGTTTCAGCGTTGATGCTGTTGGTTGCGGGGTGCCTCCCTTAGTCACTAAGCAAGGATGCTTCCATGAGTATTTGAGTCTGGAGCTCAAAGGCATGTCAGGGCTGCTTAAATAAATGTGATGGTCAGCAGCCATGAAACATGTCTTAAATCTATGGGACTGGATAAGATCATCTTGGAAGGATGCAGATGGATTGGAAAGTCAAGAACGGAGTCCTGGAGTACCCCAACATTTAGAGAAAAGTGACGAGGAGGTGCTATCAGGGGAGTGGCGTAGAATAAGAACAGCTTCCACCTGAGGGAGCCACAGGGCCGCAGGTCCTTACAGCACCTCCCAGAGTCAAAGAGCAGGGAGTGGATGGGAACTTTCAGATGGGGAAGGAGGAGAGGGGAGAAGAAGGGAGAGAAGTGGAGGGGAGTGGATGGAAGGG
Organism: Alouatta palliata; assembly: GCA_004027835.1. Classification (NCBI taxonomy): domain Eukaryota; kingdom Metazoa; phylum Chordata; class Mammalia; order Primates; family Atelidae; genus Alouatta; species Alouatta palliata. The sequence continues at coordinate 20,572 of PVKV010008210.1, forward strand.
GAAGGGGAGAGGAAGAGGAAGGGGAGGGGAGGGGAGGGGAGGGGAGGGGAGGGCCGTTTCTCAGTGTTTACTAAGACCATCTCGGTGAAGTAGTTGGGACCTACTCTAACCTTTTGCTCCAGTCTCATCCGGGCTATTTATCTGGGAGACGCAAACCTTCCAATGCTCCGCAGACTCCACCTTGCTTGTGTGTGTGCTTGTGTGTGTGGGTTCTGGGACTAGGGACCAGCGGTGTCAGTCCCCTCAACACAACACCAAGATGAAACATCAGGAGATCACATGGTCCTGAAAGATTTTTCATTGTAAACCATGCCACAGACTGTCCACAGACTGCTGTAACGTGAAACTCAACATACTATTAAAACTCCAGCTGAGGCTGTCACCAAGGAGGAGGAACACCAGGTGGGAGGCTGGGGCTCTGACAGCCACCTCTCTGACCAGATCCCTTACTGGGAACTCATTCTAATCACCATACCTCCAATACCACATTTTCCAAGAACTCCATATAAAAAAAGAAGAAACCCAGAACCTAGCAGCTTTGAGGTCAGAAAGTTAAATGTTCTAGAATGGTTCTGGGCCTGTTTAACAAAGGATGGCCAGGTGCAATGGGTCACGTCTGTAATCCCAGCACTTTGGGAGGCCGAGGCTGGCGGATCACCTGAGGTCGGGAGTTCCAGACCAGCCTGACCAACATGGTGACACCTCGTCTCTACTAAAATATATAATTAGTCTGGCCTGGTGGCACATGGCTGTAATCTCAGCTACTTGCAAGGCTGAGGCAGGAGAATCGCTGGAACCCAGGAGGCGGAGGTTGCAGTGAGCAAAGATTGCTCCATTGCACTCCAGCCTGGCAACAAGAATAAAACTCCATCCCCACCCCCCACCCCAAAAAAACAAAGGAGACATGTTATTCTTCAAATCCATCCCCCTAATGGTTTTGTATGGTTGTTTTGCTTTGCTCTGCTATGTTTTGTTTTGAGACAGGGCCCCACTCTGTCACCCAGGCTGGAGTGCGGCAGCACAGTCATGGCTCACTGCAGCCTTGACTTCCTGGGCTGAAGCCATCCTCCCACCTCAGGCTCCCAAGTAGCTGGGACTACAGGTGTGCCACTCTACATCGCTTTTATTTTTATTTGTAAAAATTATTTAAAATAATATTTATTTGTATTTTGTAGGGACAGGGTTTCTCCATGCTATGAAGGCTGGTCTTGAACTCCTGGGCTTAAGCTATCCTCTTGCCTTGGCCTCCAAAGTGCTGAGATTACAGGCGTGAGCTACCACAGCAGGTCTGTTGTATTTTTGTTGGAATGGTAATAGTCACTGCTCAGGCCTAAATGAGGAATCTCAAGGTCATTGTGCCTGGATCCTAATGTATGTGATAATGAGGAGGTGAAACTAGCTACATTTCATTAGTAAGTTGTCAGGACCAATCCAGAAGACCTTAAACTGACATAACATTTTCAACGGACAGAAACCCAAGTGGCAGAATTTCTGAGGAAGCATTTATTCCTAGGTGGAGTATACAAAGTGTTAGTATAAGGGAAATATTTTATTCTATTTTTTTGTAGCAAAATATTATAAAAATATTTTACTAATACTGATGAAACTAGTAAAAAATGGACTTGAAATGAAGTTATTTCAACACTATAACTGAGCATATATACACAATTGGCTCTGCTTTCTCAGTTAAACCGAAGGATACATTCAGACAAATGACCAATTTAGTCAAACATTTAACCAGAAAGAAAAGGAAAGGAATTCCTGGTTGTCTGAGTGAAAGTATTTGGTTATTTGATTCCAGACAAGCACATCTTCATGGGGAAGGTGTCTGGTTGCTCAGTAAAGATTAAAAAAAAAAAAAAAAAAAAAAAAAAACCACTTTAGTTTACATTAATTAGATTAGACTTATTTAGACTAATGAGTGGGAGTTTGATGATGTTTAATGTCAGTTTACTAGCACATATTTCTGCTACTATAGAAAGCAATAGGATATTGGAACTAGGAACCAATATAAGAGCAATGGGCGCTTGCATTTGCAATGATTTTTTAAAAAGAAGAGTTTATGAAGTTAACTAAGTCATGATGATCTGAGAACAGAGTTATTCTGCCCAAGGTTACCGTGGGTATGAAAATCCATGACAGCTCAGCCGACAGTTCACATGCTGACTGCCCATTCCCCCCGTTAGTTCGTCCTGCTTTTGTAACAGTGATGGGATCCTATAGTTCTTTTGTGTTTTTTTTGTCACATGTGCAAGAATAACAAGAGTGAATATAGTGAATATTCATATTTGCTTGACAGAGCCCTTTTCTAATTCTGGGCCTATTAGAACTTTTCTCAGTCTCTCCATGAGTTTTCAGCCTGAGTAAAGAGATAACTTTGGTGACTAAAAGAGATATGAAATAGACCATTTGATAAATTCAGGGGAAGAAATTATTTTCCATGTCCTACAGGTACATTTCAAACATAAGGGCATTTTAAAAAGCCATTGGAGTTTAGGAGTGATGCCTGTGTGAGCACATCTGGGAAAATCCATCTTTTGGGGATTTGAAATAAAATTGCATTTATCATTCTTAATTGCCTAAAAAGGTATTATAAGCCTTGATTACCTGAGATTGCTGTCTGAGTTCTTTTTGTTTTCTGAGAGACATCTGTCATGGTATTTTTTTTCAATCCCAAATAGAGCTTGCGAAAGAACATTGCTCACTTAATTGACAGGGTCTCACTCATTGCCCAGGGTAGTCTCAAACTCCTGGACTCAAGTGATCCTCCTACTTGAGCCTCCTAAAGTGCTGGAAGTATAGGTGTGTGCTGCTGCCCCTGGCCTGAATGTATTATTTTTAACATCATCTCTTTCTTATTTGAAGGCATACAGAAACAATAAAGTAATGTTGTGTATTCCAGTTTGTTTCATAGCATGAAGAGGCAGCATGCCTACCCGCATGAGACATATACAGCTTAAATTCCTATGGTTTCTTCACCTATCAAATGGGGGAAGATAATCCCTAAGTCAGAGGGTTTTGTGAAAATCCCCTAAGATTCGCAGTCCCTAACACATAGTAAGTGCTCAGTAAATGTTAATGTTATCATTATCTGAAACCAACTTACGTACTATTCTAACAAACTTCCAGCTGGTTCCCTCTCCTATTCTTACTCCTCTCCCCAGTAGTCAAAGTGACTTTTCTTAAACATATAAATTAATCTTGTTACTCCCCTACTTAAAACTACCAATGGCTTCCATTGCTCTTAGAATAAACTCCAAGCCTTTTCCCATGACCCACAACGACGCAGCCTGCGCTACGCGACCTGGCCCGTGCCTAGCTCTCCATCGCGGTCCTGCCACTCTTCTCCTAGACTAGTGTAATGTCTTACGTCTTTCTGCACTTCAAATGCTCAAAGACTCTTCCCCATCACTGCCTCTGCCTTTGTTATTTCCTCTTCTAGCTCCTCCTAGGCCATCGCTGGATCTTTTCTGGAGTTTCAGTCTTAGATCTAATGTCACTTCTTCAAGCGATCCTTCTCAGTCAATCTCTCCCTCCACCCCTAGCTTGACTGAGGCATAAATGACGAATAAAAATGACATGTATTCAAGGTGTGTAACGTGATGTTTTGATATATGCATACATTGTGAAATGATTGCCACAATCGAGCGAGTGAATGTATCTATCACCTCACATAGTTACCTGTTTGTGTGTGTCTGTGGTAAGAATACTTCAGGTCTGCTCCCTTAGCCAGTGTTAAGTATGTAATATGTTATTATTGCTACTTGTAGTCACTATGTGATACATGAGGTCTCCAGGACTTATTCAATTTATAGCTGCAAGTTTGTATCCTTTGACAAACATCTCCCCATTTCCCTGACTCCCAACCCTTGATAAGCACCCTCCTACTTGGTTTCTATGAGTTCAACTCTTTTAGATTGTACACAGAGGAGAAATCACGCAGTATTCGTCTTTCTGTGTCTGGCTTATTTCACTTAGCATAGTGATATCCAAGTTCATTCAAGTTGTTGCAAATGGCGGGATCTACATCTTTTTCACGGCTGAATAATATTTCGTTGTGCATGTGTGTGTGTGTGTATAAATATACACATTACATACATTAGTACAACACCATTTTTGCCAAATGGGAAACATATTTAAGTTTTGGAGTCTGTGTCTATCTCAAAATAAACTGTCATATTTTTGGTCAATGTATATGTCGAGGATATGGCCATATACACACAATATACATGTCCAGGATATGTCCATACACACACACCACATTTTCTTTATCCATTCATCCACTGACAGTTAGGTTGGTTTTATATCTTGGCCATTGTTAACAATGCTGCAGTGAAAATAAGAGTGCGGATATCTCTTCAAGACAGTGATTTCATTTGCTTTGTATAGACACCCAGAAGGATCGGCAGTCTTAAATAGCTCTCTTCTTACCCCACAAACACTCTTCATCAAATCACTGTTTTAGTTTCTAATAGGACTACCACTATCTAAAATTACCTTGTTAACTGATTTGATCATTGTTTTATTTCCCAGTATCCCCTAGTAGAAAGTAACTCCCATGAGAGCAGGATTTTGCGTTTAACAAATAATAGGTATTCAATAAATAGCTGTTAATAAATGAATCAGGAAGAGTACGAATGCGCTCAAGAAATATCATGAAATACATAATAATCCTTAATACAAATAAATTGTATTTTCATTAAAGTATAGGTGTGTATGTGGGGGGGAGCACAGAATTTTATAGTGGATCAGAGTGATAAACAAAATCAGTGGTGATAGGTTTCATAATTCTAGGAAAATTGGAAAGCCCTTCCCTAGAGGCCAGAGTCTCAGGGAACATTAGTGGAAGTGATCTGGCTTGAATGCGTATGCTCAGTTCAGACTAAATTAACACTTACTGTCCACGCTTCTTTCTAGCCATGGTGTGATCCCATACTCACATGGACAATGAAATGGTACAGGGGAGAAGATGACAGGAATTTCCTCATGCATGTTCATTTCCTCAGGGTCTGATTCACTTAAAAGACAAAAGAAATAGGAGATTTTCCTGATCTGAGGAAGCCTGAGTTCTCCAGTGTTCCTGTCTTTCCAGGTAACCACACAGCTTCATCCTGGGGCGGGGGGAGAGATGGGAACACGTCACTGGCCGCCTTCCAAGCCCCTTAGTGTAGGAGTTCATGGGAAGAAGCATCCACGTGTGCAGCCGTCTTCAGAACGCTGCGCCTCCTGCCCCCAAACACCCTGACCTCCACCTTTTCAAAGGCAGAATTTGATCCATTAATGTTCTCCAGTGTGGGTTTCATAAAGCATTTGGATGGGCCCTTCTTCACAAATGAATAAAAATGAGTAAAGTCCTCGGAATCAAAGGAAAGCCAGGACTGGCTTCCAGAAGCACGAGGCAACCCAGAGAGTCCATCTGCAGCCAAACCATGCAACAGACCCAGACACAGCTTAGAGGCTGGCAACAAGTCTGCCTGCAGGATCTGCCAAGGAACCAGATGCTGTTGCTTCCAAAGCTTGGCATCAGGGCCCCTGATTGCCATCCAACAAAGAGGAAAAATAGGAATGATATAATGTGGTGGGATAAAACACATCCCACCTCAACCTTTTTTATTACTCACTGAAAAAAAATATGGAAGATATTTATGGGAAAGTACCAATGTTTTTGGAAATATTGTACATACATTAGCTACAACACCATTTTTGCCAAATGGGAAATATATTTAAATTAGGCAGTCTGCGTCTGTCTAAAAATAAATTGTCATCTTTTCTGATCAATGTATATGTCCAGGATATGGAAATGATTCTGCTAATTGAGGATGCTGTCAACCAGTGCACTTGTAAGTTACCAAGAAGTGAAGTTGTGAAGAAGTCTGTCTGTGTATGTGCATAAGATAGCAATTAATGTTGTTGTAATATAAAGTGAGTTTAAGGAAGATTGGGCTTTGAAAAAGAAGAACTATCCAGTGAAGGTGGAGTGTTGAATCTCATGGTTCTGTAAAGTATTAGGAGTTATGTGAGGCTGGATGAGATAAGATGTTGATGAAAAAGTAGAATGTAGTGGAGAGCGGCGCGTGCCAAGGATCCAGGGTGGTATTAATAGCCCACTATATGTGACAAAGTACCGTGCAAAGTACTGGTATGTATTGAAAACTCATTGTCATTTCTCTTCCTCTGGGTTTGAAATAAGCAAATTCGTGTCAGTCTGATACTTGTGAAATTTCTATTGTTTTGAGAGTGACTCGAAATTCTCCATTTACAAATTAGAAAAATAAGGTACTATAAGCTATCGCCTCTTCGTTGTCAGGTGAGATGACAGGTATAACGGATACCAACATGCTTCCACTCTTCCCTGGATTCACTCTCACCTGAGATTCTGCCCTCGAAGTCGCTGCAGGCTTCGGCAGTGCCACGAGAGCTGATTCCAAGAGGCTTCAGCTAAAATGCATATCACTTCAGCACATGATCACAGGCAAATTTGTCATCCGAGCTCACGGATAGGCATTTGAAAGTAGGAGTCGGTCTGTGAGTGACCAAGGAGACTGTGAGGGCTTTGGGTAAATAAGGCAAGCCTACAGCCCATGACCGATGAGGCGGTGAGGGGGCAATGCTGTGATCAAGGTGGAACACTTGGAAAACCCTCCGCCTCTTCACTGCTTTGCCAGGTTGGAGCACTATTGCATATGCTGTCTCAAAACAGAATCTAGCACAAATACTTTGAAAAAAAGTTTTTGGTCTAAAATGCATTTGCTTTCTAACTTGTCCATTTAAATGTGAATAGTTGCCATTCAAATATTATTTCTTAACCCCAGATCCTTGGGTTCTTCATATGAATAAATAATAATAAAAAAAGACGATCAATTTGAATAGCATACAAAGATCATTTCTGAAAGAATGATGAGATTTAAAAAATTTTTTTTTTTTTTTTTTTTGTATTTCATACAACTCCCACACTCCACAAAAAGAAATGTGGTCAAAAGAAACATAGCATTTTCATGTAGAATTTCCCAAAGATCTCAAGACCCTGGACCTTGTTTTCAGAGACAATGATTGCATTAAGGGGCAACCTGAAAGGCCTGAGTTCAGTTGCCTGCCCCTCGTGGAACAAGTGTAATGCACACAGACACAAACGCTTGTCCACAGGAGCCCACACACATTTCAAACAAAGACCAGAGAGAGATTAGGAGACCCGTCTTGGTTTTCAGGTCTTGAAAAAACAAACTACCAAGGCCTTCAGCTTAATAGCTCTGAGGTTGCCAGTTGCTGGAACAAGGCAAGATTATATCAATCCCTTACAGGTAAGAAAACAATTGAGACAATGTTTTAGCGACAATTTGACCTTACTATTATTATCACATCTTATTATTTACACCACTTCACGTTAGTCCCCCCAAAAAGAGACAAAGCGTTTTTTATTATAACACGGGCAAAACCATAGAGGTTTACAAAAGTATATTTTTAGTACGTTTCCAAATTGGAGCAGGAGGTCAGGTCTAGCTCAGGTTAAAAATACTATGATATAAACACAAATGCATCATTGTTCCAGTCAGCAGATCATACCTTCCAGAGTGGCAGGCAAGGACCATGATTTGTGTCACTGCAGAGAATGATAAATCACCGTGGAAGACACAACAACCAGAATCGTCGCCACCATGTAATAGATCATGATGCACCCCGATCTTTTCCAAACGTTATTTACAGTTATCAGGGTTGAGGAGAGCAAAGCGCAAATGGATATTAATCTTTGCTCTCCCAGGGCTCAGCCAACTCAGGGTTCCTGTCTCTTCGACTCTGCCCATAATTTCCAGCAATGTGATAAGCTCTAGTTATGTGCAGTCTGTCCAAAAGGGATCAAATATAAATATTTCCAAAAAGAAAGAGTGTTTCAAAGCCCATCAATCAAAGCCTTTGAGAACTCTGTTACTGTAGCATTCTGGAAAGGATTGCGATGTGAGAATTCGTTCCAGAAAGGAGCTACTGAAGTAAATGAATGAGGCCACGTTATGGAAAGAGAAGGAGGTAGGGGTGAAGGTGGGAGGCTGGGCAGAGCCGGCCCCCAGGAAGCTGGAGCAAAGCGGCTTACCTAACCCACAGCCCTGGCACATGAACTGGAGACCTTTTCTTTAATGCCTATAATAGAACTGCTATTTTATCTTCATATACCTTCACTCTCCAACTGTACGAATTAAAGAGATGCTTGTTTCCCTGACATCCAACATATGACCTTAGGTCAGGACTGCGTTCACACCTTCTCAGTCCTAGACCCTGTCACTTTTGGAGGTCCCGACCCCACTCGGTATCACACGTATTAAAATGTACGTGCATCCCGCGTTAAATATAGAAGATATTTTTTTGCTATAAAAATAAATTTTAAAATTGTAATTTTGCTTTTGAAATTTTTTGGCTGTGAATAATTTAAATCATGATTGGCAGTGGTTTCCCAGCAGTTCTTGTGCTACTTAGGAATTCTTGCCTGCGAGAGAGGAAAATCTATACATTGTTTTCAAGGGTGGTGTCATTTTTATTAATACTAAATTTAACAGTTGAGATCATCCTAATGCCATTTCTGCAAATAAAATATTTATTAATTTGAATTGTATAGTTTTCTTTGGGGGGGGCCAATGAATGTTTCAATTCTCAAATAATCTCATAGGCCCTTCAATACCGTGTTGCCTAATGGCTGGAATCAGCTGTCCCAAGTCCTGGAGTAAAAGTATCGTGCTGGGGGGTGAGGACCCCATTCATTAGACCCTGCATTGCTGTGACCTGAGTTCCCCTGGCTCTCTGGTCTCTCTGTGTGTCCCTCACAATACAGCACACAAAACTCATTTAGGTGCCCAAGGAAGCTGTCCTGTGGTGGCGGGTTCATCAGGGCAGTCCACAGTAGAGATCTGTCACAAGGATGATTCCAAAGCCTGAAAGAGTAAGACTGTCCCTTTCATGTGCTCCCAATTTGTGATCTCCTTTTCAATAGAATTTAACCCTTGAGATGACAGTCCCTCCTGACAAGGCCCTATCCTTTCCCTTTCTGGACCCCAGGCATACTTTCAAATCTATCTTCTGTCTATTGGCTTAGCAGTAAGTTTCTTTAGGATTTAGGCCTTAGGTATACCCTTTCCAACATTTCTAACCACGATAGAAACTGAGAGAATATGCAAACGCCTCCTCCTCAGCTCAGTTTGGGGAGGGTGTGTATATGTGTGGGGGGAGTGTCTCCCGGATTTATCTCCCTGCTTTAATCTGCTTTCAGACCAGTGCAGAGAGATAGAGCCGGTGAGGTATATTTTAACTATTCCTTCAGTTAAAATAGGCAGGACTAAGAATTCTCTTCTCTGCCTTTTTCTCATCTTTGATTACACTGGTGGGTTTGTTTGTCCCCTTCTGTGCTGTGGAGGCGCCATCTTGGATCAGCCCCACCCTTCCTGCCTTGGGCAGTCCATGTAGATTGTGACTGTGACCCTGCAGGGCTGCCCCTCAAATCATCCAGAGTTTCACAGATCACGGCTTGGCTTTACATCACTCTACTCTCAGGCATTGCCCACACTCAGCCCAACAGAAATCTCAGTGTGAATAACCACACCACTACAAGCTCTACTTTCACAAAACTTGGTTTACAATGACCAAATCACAGCACATTAAAGGCATCCCTCCATCATTTCTACTATGGCTTCTAAAATACTCAGGATAACAGTTTTATATTTTACTTTCTCTTAGTTTTTTGCTACCTTCCTGGTCATTCCTAGTAAGTTTCTTTGTCCAGCTGTTACCTTCTACCAGAGACCAGACCCATCCTAACACCCTGTTCACAGCCACCGTAGTCACCAATACCTTTCAGTATTCCTGCTCCTGACTTGGCTGTTTTTTATATCTTTAAAGAACTTGTCACTTTTTAACCTACAATGTAATTTACTTACTTATTATAATGTTGTAATGCATATTTTTAAAGTCCCCTCGCCAGAATTAAGATTTATTAGAACAGGAATTTCTGTTCATTGACTCTCTGACATGAAACAAACATCTAGAACATTTCATGGCACATAGTAGATACTCAACAAATATGAGGTGAACAAATCAATTAACAATATTTCTTCCAGCCCTGAAGTCAGGGTGGTAAGTAAAAACCTCTCCTAGCTGGTGCTATCGTTTCTTGATTAAATACTGCCGTTTATAAACCTAGTCAAGGTGTCTCATCTGAAAGTCCTCTGAACACTCATAGGTCCTTTTCTTCCTGGTCAGACCCTGACAGTGCAGCCATCCCACTCACTGTGTGAACACTGCAGATGAGACAACAGTAATCACCCAGTCAGGGCTTAGGTTCTGCGGTACGGCAATTGACTTCCTTGTCTCAGAAGCCTTGTGTATGGAACAGGCATGCCCAGTAAGCTTCCCACCTCACCAGAACATGTCTGTGCTTAATTGGGAGTTCACCAAAAACAGGACCGAATGTTACAAATGTAATGATACATTTATTTTGTCAAAATGCTCTTCTACAGTGTACCACAAACAAGTTACAAATATCTCTGTAAAAGAGAAGTCAAACCTGAAGAGATGAAACGAGGGAAAGATTCCATCTGTTTTCACTTTGCTTTAAAAGGCAGAACTTAAACCAATAGGTAGATGCCTCAGGAAGGTACTGGAGTACGAGGAAGAACTTTCTTATAATTAGAACTATTCAGACACCAAATGGTGCTTGAATCTGGACATCTCTGGTGCCTGGAAGAGTCACTTGGGAGCTGAATGTCACCGGTCAGGGACACTCTGAAGAGCTTTCCTAAGATGAGTGAAGGTCCTTCCTGGACTGAGACTCTATGAGACCATGGATTCTAATGACTCAGTTCCTTGATAACCACCCTCCCAGTCTCTGTTTCTATGAGTTCAACTCTCTTAGATGCTGCATAAAAGAGAGATCATGTAGTGTTTTCTTTCTGTGCCTGGTATATTTCACTTAGTATAATGTCCTCCAGGTTCATTCACGTTGCTACAAATGGCAGGATTTCCTATTCCTGGTCCTCTCCTATTCTGAGAAAACCGGGAATATCACCTTAGCTAGGAGAGGAATAAACTGAGGCACGAGGAACTGAACAGACGACCTGAATTTTTACAGTGAAAACTCATGAAAAGCGCATCTATATTTCTGAATTCATCTTTCCTTCACATCAGATATAATTAGCTTTCAAAGTGAAAAGTATCAATCAAACATGAAGGACAAGGCAGAAATGTTTCCATATTCTTTCCACTCGGATAAAACAGAATCAGCTCTTAGCCTTCAAAATTCCCTTCACAGAATCCAAAATGAAGTTGAGGTAACCTAATGGGAACGATATGCAACCTTTTTTTATTTTTTTGAGACAGGATCTCACTCTGTTGCCCAGGCTGGAGTGCAGTGGTGCCATCTTGGCTCATTGCAACCTCCCTCCACCTCCCGGGTTCAAGTGATTCTCCTACCTGAGCCTCCCGAGTAGCGGGATTACAGGCGTGCACCACCACACCCGGCTAATGTTTACATTTTTAGTAGAGATAGGGTTTCATCATGTTGGTTAGGCTGGTCTCAAACTCCTTACCTCAAGTGATCCACCTGCCTCAGCCTCCCAAAGTGCTGGGATTACAAGTGTGAGCCACTGCCCCAGCCTACCACGATTTTTAACTGCCTCTCAGAGTTGTCAAGAACATTCCACAATAGGGAACAGATAAAGTGGGTGCCAGAAGGGTTCACAGGATCGGCATAAACTCATAGGCTGAAAGCCTGAAAGAGCACTGCCTCTGGGCATGAGATGACTTAAAGTACTTTCCAGGCACAGAGGCTCATGTTTGTAATCAGAGCACTTTGGGAGGCCGAGGCAGATGGATCATGAGGTCAGGAGTTTGAGACCGGCCTGGCCAACATAGTAAAATCTTGTCTCTACCAAGAATACAAAAATTAGCTGGGCATGATGGTGGCCACTTGTAATCTCAGCTACTCAGGAGGCTGAGGCATAAGAATTGCTTGAACCCGGGAGGCAGAAGTTGCAGTGAGCTGAGATCCCACCACTGTACTCCAGCCTGGGCGATGGAGGGAGACTCCATCTCAAAAAAAGAGTAACCATTCTGCAACCCCTGAAGAAGTAACTGACTTGAGTAAAGACAGTCAAAAACTTAAAGTTACAGCCAATACCCTAGCATGGTGCTTTTCAGATAGATGCTTATAATAGTAGTTACCATCAGCCCCTTTCCCCTAAACTCTTGAAGGAGTCATTCAAATGATTTGTGTTGAACCTATCTGTAAAACTAGACTTGTTCCCATTAAGAAGCGTGTCTAAGGAATCCGATCATCAGTTTCAAAACACTCAAAAACTGCAGCCGTGGCCACCTCCCTGCTCCTGGAAGGAGGGACTAGGGTGGGAAGATTCGAGGGGAGCTGTGTATTCCCCAGGCTCCAGGAACTCTTAGTCACCTCCAGGATGGGAAAACAGAGGCTGGAATTGTATAGACTTTAGTTTCAGAATTGGAGGGGGCGATACAATTTATTTTTTTTTACGTGCTAGACGTTTTCAAGTGAGCCAAACACCACAAGACCAGGAGCCACTTTGGAGTATTTTCATTAGGAAATCTTGAGTCTTCAGAGTTTTGAAGGTTGTTTTTCTTATGAAGAAGAAAGGATGCCATCTATCAGGAAGATGGGAACTCTAAAGACAATCTGATTCCGTTGAAGAAAATTAATACTGCTTTGAAGATTTAGCCCATCACGAATCCTGAGATTCCAAGCTTGGACGCTCATAGAAATCCATCACTGCAGGGTCTTAGGGAGTCCTTTTCCTTCTGCTGAACATACTGCGGTGTTGAGTACAGGCTTCCTGTGTTCTCACCACTTCTCCCTGAATGCTTCTCCTTCCCCTTGTTCTTGGGCTGGGTTGTAACATGGTCAGAGACCTTCAGGCTGTGGACTGAGCTTTTATAAACCGATTTTCCTGTGAGGGGATGAGGAGGGTGGTTCTGGGGAACAATTATTTATCCATTTTAGTTCTTTCATTAACTGAACCCCTTCTAAAATTAAGGAGACCTTGCTGAAGGTCATTGGAAAGCTGGCATGCATTACCCCTGCCTCGCAATTGGACTTCACACTTCATTTGTGATTCTGTTTGAGCTTGAAGGCATTGAGTGTGAGGGTTATCTCTCTTTACTCTTTCTTTCCTTAATAAAGTCTCTCTTTTTTTTCTTTTTCTTTTTTTTTTGAGACAGAGTCTCAATCTGTCGCCCAGGCTGGAGTGCAGTAACATGATCTCGGCTCACTCAACCTCTGCCTCCCAGGTTCAAGCGATTCTCCTGTCTCAGTTTCCCAAGTAGCTAGAATTACAGGTACATGCCACCACACCTGGATAATTTTTGTTTAACAGAGACTGGATTTTGCCATGTTGGCCAGGCTGGTCTTGAACTTCTGGGCTCAAGCAATCCACCCGCTTTGGCCTCGCAAAGTGCTGGGATTACAGGCATGAGCCACTGCACTAGGCCACAAACAATCTCTTTTTTTTTTCATGTTCAAAAATTGGCTCGCTACTTCTTTTCTCTATTTTAAGGTTGTAGCACAGAATCTTGCTTGAGTGCTCTAATGCCCTGAATTTTGGGAGACGAAGAGCTGTCCTTCAAACCACCTCTAAACATGACCATTTCCTTACCATGGAGCGTATGTTTGAGGAAGAGAACTATGTAGAGCAGGGATCATTAAACTATGGCCTGAGGGCCTAATTGGGCCTGCCATCTACTTTTTAAAATAGTTTTATTAGAACATGGCCATGCACATTTGTCTACATACTGTCAATAGCTTCTTCGGGGCTAAAACGGCAGAACTGAATAGTGGCCACAAAAGCTGTATGGTCCACCCAGTCTAAAATATTCACTATTTGGCCCTTGGCAGAAAGAGTTTGCTGATCTCTGGTCTAGAATACCATCTGATTAAAACAGCTCGTGATAGGGAGTTGAAAAATCAGCAGCCAAGACTCAGCTGTATCTCTAATGACCTCTGCAGCTGTGGACAAGTCACTTTACCTCTCTGTTTCTTCTTGGTTGGGAAAACAAGAGAGGTGGCCTAGATGTTCTTGAAGTTTCTTTCAAGGACTTAAACTTTGTCATCTGTTTTCTCCTGGACGAGCTCTAAGCCAACACGATCACTCCAAAAGGTTTCTGGCACCATCCTGTCACTCGGTGTCAGGAATATCCCTGATCCCCATTCCAGAAGCTTCTTCTATTGGGGTGTGCACTCTCAGGCAGGCCCTTCCTCTGTCCTCATCATAATGTGCATGTCCTTTCTTCAGGTACTTGCTCTGCCACTGATCAGGCAAATCTAAGAAACTAACCCCAGCTGCAGCCACTCAGCTATAGCGTGCAGGCTTGGCACAGCTTCGAGTTATTTCCCACGTCCAGGAGCTAGGGCAAAGCTCTGCTTCTCCACACACTCTCCTTAAAGAAATGAACAAAAACCGGAAGCCCAACAAAATAAAAAATAATAAAAAAAAAACCCTCTACATCACCTTTCATCAAGAATGAAAGATCCCTCCACGGAAATCCTTTTTAAAAGCTTTTTGTGTAAGTCTTGGTGGTCCAATTATAGGGTCACCCATGGAACAGCTGACCAGAACCTCCTGTCTGTTTTTGGAGAATCTCTGCTACGTGAGTTCAAATACTTGCTATGTCTATAACTCGCCATGAGACCAGGCATGGAGTATTTCACATCTCTGGGCCTCAGGCTTCTCCATGTGCAGGGTGGAGATAACAGTGCTCACCTTGTAGGCTCGTTCCAAGATTACAGCAAAGGATACAAATGCCTTCATAAAAGTATTCTCACTAAAGTGATGTCTTTTCAAAAAATGTGTCCTCCTGGGTAGTTGTTACTGGCCCTGCCTGCGTTCCTCTCCACGGGGGAGACCCGGATGGGCCGGCCTTCCACATCTTGCGTCTCTGAGGTCCTTAGGTAGTTTAGAAAAGCTGGAAACGTATCAGGTAGAAGTCTCTAGGAATGCCAGGGAACCAGACTCCAGTCTGCTCTAATTTCAACCCCTGTCGCCTCTCTGAAGACACAGGGGAGTACAGGGGTGGTCATATTATGGGACGGCAATGAGGGCTGCCCTTCCTGGGATCACTGAGCAACTGGAATCGGCCCTTTCTTCTGGCTCTCATAGTTACAGCAGTTCACAGATCCTTGCTGAAACTGATTTTTGCTTTTGACCTCCCAAATTAAGTCTAGAAACTTCTCCAGGGGAGGTACCATGTTTTTACTCTGTCTGTGCTGTATACATGGCTGGCACAGGGCTCAGCATATAGTCAGGGGCTACTCAATGAGGGGACAATAATTAATCGTGACTGATTAATAGAGGAACTCATAAATAAAGGAGTTAGTGGACTGGATACTGGGAAAGCGAAGCCTTGAATATGTAGCCTCATTCCTTGTATAAAAGAAGGATGGAAACAGAAGGGAAGATGAGGGAGCTGTAAACAGTGAATTCTGGAAAGGAAAATGGTACCCAGCAAAAGCCGGAACTAGCAGCATCCCACAGTGGCCCGAGCACGAGCAGGCCGATTGTCCAGCCCCAGGGTGCTCGGCGCCAGTCCCCAATCTCGGAGTCGCCAGGCGTCCCCGGGCTTGGTGTCAGAGCCCACGCTGCTGTCGGGAGCAGTCATGCATGTTGCCTCGGCAGCCCAGGCCTGGCGGAGCCGTGCCAATTTACCTTCTGCTCCAAAGGCCAAGCCACTTCATCCAGCAACTCTGCAGACCCCTGTCCGCTCTCTGACATTTGGGGGGTGGCAGCTCCTCGCCTGCAGTAAATGGTTGCAAAGAAAAATGTAAAAGCAATCCCTTTTCTTTTGGCTAAGAGGGTTCCCCAATGTGTCAGGTTTACTAGTTGACCGTTGATGGATCAGTGCTGAACAGTTTCTGCCTCTGTTTCTGTAGACCTGCAGGGCTCCCTGTTTCTCTCTCTCTCTCTCTCTCTCTCTCTCTCTCTCTCTCTCTCTCTCTCTCTCTCTCTCTTTGAGACACAGTCTCACTCTGTTGCCATTGTGGAGTGCATCTTGGCTCACTGCAACCTCTGCGTCCCGGGTAGCGATTCTCGTGCCTCAGCCTCCCGAGTAGCTGGGATTACATTCACGAGCCACCACACCCAGCTAATTTTTGTATTTTTAGTAGAGAGGAGGTTTCACCATGTTGGCCAGGATAGGCTTGATCTCCTGACCTTGTGATCTGCCCACCTCGGCCTCCTAAAGTGCTTGGATTACAGGCATGAGCCACCGCACCCGGCCAGGGCTCTCTGTTCTCTCTTAGGGACACCGCATAGGCCTGTGCCCAGCCCTGAGCAGCCTGGGCACACATCCATAATGCTGAGCCACGGTGCATCTTTTCCCGAGGGGTGCTTCTGCTGTTCCTTGTGCTTTGAGAAACCCTCATGCCATCTGGGGCTGAGCCGAGGATGCAGATCTACAGTTCATTCTCACTTATTTTGGGGAGAATGAAGTTCTGGGGAGTTCAGGACTTACAGTTGCTAAGGGCCTCTGATCTGTGAGATCAGTTCCTCTGTGGGTGATGTGTTCCCTTCTTTTCAAGGCCCACGGAGGCATACTGTGACACTGTCCTTGAATAAGCAAGCAGACCCTCCCGATGCCATGTGAGAACCTTCCCCTCACCTTCCCCTCTTCTTGGAGACAGGTAATTAGTGGTAAAGAACCCTCTGGGTTCAAGTCATATCTCTACAACTTACCACTTGGGTGTCCTTCAACAGGTTACTATTTTCTCTGTGCCTCAATTTTCTCATCTGAAAAGTAGAGCTGAGGATGGTGCCCACTTTGTACGGTTGCCGTGAGAGTCAGATGAGTCAGCATATGACATGCTAGCAACACCAGCACTTCATGTTAGCAATTAAAATGCTCCCCAGGCCGGGCAGTCTTGGGGACCTGGCCTTAATCCTTGGCGCTGACTGTTGATGGGAAATCTGGCTCTGCCTCCCGCTAGCTGTGCGATCCTGGAGAGAACACAGCTGCTGTGCCTCTCAGTTTTCTTACCAGCGAACGCAACAATAGCTATAGCTAGAGTTGTAACGAAAATCAAATGACGTCACGTGGATGAAAATGCTCTGTGAAGAGCATAACGCCACGCAAATGCTAACCGATGGGGTAATACTGTTTAGAACGGACGACTGGTCTGTTCTTTCTTTAAAACCATCTTTCCTGGGGGAGGGATTCCAGAACTGGCCCTTGTCTGCTGAAGCTCTGCTGCCTGGATGGTGAATACATTCTTCTTTGTGTTGCTTTAATGGAATTTCTCCCATTTGGTCCTGTGAAAGCATGAGCAAAAATTAGTCCTCACCAACTCATGACACAGCAAAGTGGAAAAGGCCAGGCCAGAGGGCAGGTGTTCCCGTGCGAGTCCAGGTTTCCAGGTAAGTGCCCATGTCCCCGGTGAAGCTGCTGAACGTTTTCTCTGTGAGATCTCCTCATCATTAGAGTGAGGACAGCAAGCACATCCTTGCTCATTCATTTGTTCAACACCTGCTTATCGCAGCCTCTTCTGCCATCCACCCTGTGCAGGGCACACAGTGTGGACAGATCTGATAAGATGCTCACTAAGGAAGGTGACAGGGTCTGCTACAGGTGAAACCCTGCAGGTCCTTTGAATGCTAGTCGCATGGTCTGCTTTAGAAGTCTCTCTGCTGCTTTTTCATAAAGTACCCACAACTTAAATTGCTCAGATAGCACATTTATGGGCAGCATAAACCCACCACTACAGACAGGCCCAAGCAATATACAAGTACTGAAGTTACCCAGGACTCTGCAAATGCCATTTCTAACTTCTGTTTTCATTCTTGCTTTTTACTTCACCAGCGCCTGCTCTTGGATTAAGTCTCAAACTGATCAGCTCTGAACCCAGGAAGTCACCATGTTGCAAGAAATCTCTGGTTTAAGTGCTGTTTCCCTGCACTCCTCCCGACAAAGAGCAAACCACTGAGCCACATGTGGTGGTTCACACCCATAATCCCAGCACTTTGGGAGGCTGAGGCGGGTGGATCACAAGGTCAGGAGTTCTAGTCCAGCCTGGCTAATGTGGCGAAACCTCGAGTCTACTAAAAACACAAAAATTAGCCGGGCCTGGTGGCGCGCACTTGTAATCCCAGCTACTCGGGAGGCTGAGGTAGGAGAATCGCTTGAATCTGGGAGGTGGAGGTTGCCGTGATCCAAGATTGCACCATTGCATTCCAGCCTGGGCAACAGTGAGGCTCTGTCTCAAAACAAACAAGCAAACGAAAACCCACCCTGGTGCATTTTTTCAGTCCTACAGAATGTGCAGGAAGTTGCCCATTCCTATTCACCTCAATGAAAGCAGTGTGCCTGCGTCTTCAGTTGAAGGCAAAGATAGTGATTGGCACGGGTTGTCTGGCCCAGTGTCTTTTCTTTTCTTTTCTTTTCTTTTTTTTTTTTTCGAGATGGAGTCTCACTCTGTTGCCCAAACTGGAGTAAAGTGGCGTGATCTCGGCTCACTGCAACCACCACTGCCCATGTTCAAGCAATTCTCCTGCCTCAGCCTCCTGAGTAGCTGGGACTACAGGTGCCCACCACCACACCCGGCTAATTTTTATATCTTTAGTAGAGATGGGGTTTCACCATATTGGTCAGGCTGGTCTCGAACTCATGACCTCAGGTGATCCACCTGCCTCGGCCTCCTGAAGTGCTGGGATTACAGGCATGAGCCACTGTGCCTGGCCCCCAGCGTCTTTTCTAAGCAGCAAACCCTGAGGGAGCCAGACCCCTCTGGAAATCCTACCGTTCTCACTCTCCTGCCTTCCCATAACCGGACAGCTGGAGCAGGTGGGCGGCAGGCCTGTGGTTAGCACTTGACCTTCTGCCCCTGACCATCCACTCACGTTACCCTTGAAGGTGAGCTTGAAAAACACCCAGGCTCAACACATAGCAGAGTAACGAGGCCTTCCTGGCTGGAAATTCTGCGCCTGGTGGTCGAGCCCTCAAAGGTGCTTTTGTTTCACGGGCGGCCAGCAAGCACCGCTCTAGGCCATTTTATTGGGCGGCAGGTGTGTGGGGCCAGCCATTCACCGATCACACAGAGTGCTAGATGCTTCCCTAGACAATAAACTGTGAGTAGAGAAAACAGAATCTACTGAACTCAGTTGGAAAAAATGAGCATCGGGAGAAAAACAACTAAAGCAAAAAAGGAGTGGCGAGGGCAGCCTTCCCAAAAGTAAAGAAAAAGTAGTAAAAATCAATCTGGACTGCGACGAGAGGAAACACCTTCCTTTGAACACTGCTCTCAGCACTGCATGATCAGGGTTTGCTTTTGGTTTTTGAAGAACTAAGTGAGAGTATGTAACACGGGACTATGAAAGACTTCTCTCTCTCTCTCTCTCTCTCTCTCTCTCTCTCTCTCTCTCTCTCTCTATATATATATATATATATATATATATATATATTTTTTTTTTTTTTTTTTTTGAGATGGAATTTTGCTCTTGTGCCCAGGCTGGAGTGCAGTGGCATGATCTCAGCTCACTGCTGCCTCCACCTTCTACTTTCAAGCTATTCTCCTGCCTCAGCCTCCCGAGTAGCTGGGATTACAGATATGCACCACCATGCCCAGCTGATTTTTGTATTTTTAGTAGAGAGAAGGTTTCACTATGTTGGCCAGGCTGGTCTTGAACTCCTGACCTTGTGATCTGCCTGCCTCGGCCTCCCAGAGTGCTGAGATTACAGGCATGAGCCACCACACCCGGCCAAGATTTATATTTTTTGACCTGGCAATTGAACCTCTAAGATTGTAACCCAGAGAAGTAATGCAAAAAAGAAGGAAAGAAAAAGGAAGAAAGAAAGAAGAAAGAAAGAAAGAAAGAAGGAAGAAAGGAAGGAAGGAAGGAAAGAAAGAAAGAAAAAGGAAGGGAGGGAGGGAGGGAAGGAAGGAAAAAGGAAAAGAAGGAAGAAGGAAAGGAAGGAAGAGGAAAGGAAAGGAAGGGGATAGGCTATAACTAAAAATAAAATATAAAATATATAAAATTTCATCTTGGGATAAAATTATAGCTATATGTATATAAATATTCAGCCCAAATACTCAGAGGACCTTGGGGCATGGAGCTACTGCATATGATACTATAATGGTGGATACATGTGATTACAAATTTGTTCAAACCCATTGAATGTACAACACCAAGACTGAACCATAATGGAAACTACGGATTCTGGATGATAATGATGTGTCAATGTCATTCACCGACTGCAACCAATGTACCATTCTGGTCTGGGATGCAGCCATCTGGGGTGGAAATGATAGATATAGATGCAGAAACATAGAAATTCAGCCTTCAGATATTCAGGAATAGTGGAATGGCCAAGCCAAGATATCAGTACAGTGATCTATTCTACGGCCGCTTAAGAGACAAGAATGGTGTTTATGCTAATATATGGAGATGTATTATGGATCTGATAAGACGCTCACTGAGGAAGGTGACAGGGTCTATATCTGTGTATGTGTGTGTGTGTGCATGTGTGTATACACCTCCATATACTAGCATAGACATCATTCTTATCTCTGTATATTTATATATACACATACACACGCATATATACACACATACATATATTCACGTACACACACATAGATATAAATCATAGTATGTTGGTGAAGCAGAATGCACTATACTGTCCACACACTGATGTAAATATGTGTATGTGTGCAATTTTAAGGCTCGGAGAGAAATTTGGAATGAAGTAAATAATTAAAACCTTAACTTTCCATTTTTTTCCCTGTCAAATACTTAAGGGCACAATAAAAAAATTTGAATTTAAAAAAGGAAGTGAGCATGTGGCACAGTCCACGAGAACTTGGAGGGTCCAGAGAGTGAGTAAGAGAAACAAAATTAAAACTCCAATGGCCACTGGCAAGAATGGGAATTGCTATTCTCACAGTCCCCTCTGCCCTGCCCCAAACTCCTGGCCTCTACCCGACTCACTGTCGGCCGACATTAGAAACGCAAAACCTTTAAAAAGAAGAGGAAGTAGCCTCTTCTTTTTAAAGGTTTTGCGTTTCTAATGTCTTTTTTCCTCTCAGTTTAGGAAGACAGAATGCCAAGAGACAAGGCCCTTTCTGAGTTCTTCCCTGACTGGCTTCCCCAGGTCTCCCCTACACAGGGCAGTCGCCCATGACAAGGGTCCAGAGCTTTCCGAGTGCTCCAACTCCAGGTTTTGCGGCCCAAGCTCTCTCAGGGCAATGTGTGAAGGGAGAGAAGGTACATTCCACAGCCCCAGAGTCCAGAGCTGCCACTGGCAGGAGGCCTCGGGACCCCAGATCCAACAATGGCCTCCCCTGGTCCAGCCGCAAAACATTTATAACCTCTCCAAGCAGTCCTCTGGCAGGGAAAGCACACCGTGAGCTCAGGAAGCTAATGACCTTGAAACTATCCATTTATCTTGGCCTTTCCCCCTCCGTGTGAAATGCCACAAAAAGTGCCAGTCCCTCTCCTTCTCTCTGAAGAAGGATGAGCGGAGCCAGAGAGCCATGCTCCTCCCTTGCTTTTCCTCCTGGGCCAGGCCCAGGGTTGGAATACCAATGGGAACCGGGAGGAGAGGAAATCATTCTTGATGACCCAGGCTGCCTCTCCAAATCCTCCATGAAGGGAGAGAGCTCACCTGAGTTCGGCTTCAAAGCCCAATGTTTGTCGGCTTCTCCATAAATCTTCATAAGTAGACAATGCTGATTCCTAGCAAACCTCCTGCCTGCAGCCAGAGACTGGCGACAACTCTCCCAACTCGAGCCGCGTTGGCAGCCAGTGGTGGCCAACACAGCTCCCAGCTACCTCCGCCCTCCCACCAAGGGGAGGAGGACGGCGGCCACGCTGAGGAATCTGAGCTTCTGAAATCAATCGCTCTTCTCAGTGGCCCAGCATCTGCTTCGGCGACTGCCCTCACCCTGGCACGGGGACATGGGCTTCCTGCTGGGGCTCACTGAAGCCAAGAGCTGGCACAGTGAGACTCCCCTTTGTTTACGGTGTGGGCCACTTGGGTGTGAGATGTTTCCTCTCCTCTTGCCTGCAACACTCAGTTGGATTTGGGTTAAACGACAAATTCATGGGCTGTGGCTGGGTTGAGAAGGCAACTGTCTCAAGCCTGGAATTCAAACAAACAAACAGAACCAAAATCAACAAAGAAAAATAACGTTGCTATGTGTCTGAAAAACAGAAAGCCGGTTTCAGGATAAAAAAAGCTCATCTTCCCCAATACCTGCGCCCTTCATTTTATGAGATCGTTTTCTTGATAACGTTTCTTTGTCTTTTACTCCCATCAAATCCACATTTCTCTCCATTAGGGGAACCTACCAGGGCCATGTATGTTCTTCCTGTATCAGAACACACCAGGCTCCTTTCTCTTTTGGCTTTTTTGAACCTCATTTCCAATGCCTCCCAGAAGGCAATGTGAAGGAAGGACATTGAGGCAAAACATCCTAAGGAGGGAAGAAAAGATCTGGGGGCTGATACAATGGTCTGCCATGCAAATTGCTGATTTATGTCTCTCTCTCTCTCTCTCTCTCTCTCTCTCTCTCTCTCTCTCTCTCTCTCCAGAGTTGTTTTTTATTGTTGTAGTTGTTGTTGTTTTTTTCCCAAGTCTGGCTTTAAGGATAAAAATGTATTATTTTCAGGTCAATCAAAAATAGTTGCATTTAAAGTTCCCAGGCTGCCTTAGAGACATAAAA
Organism: Alouatta palliata; assembly: GCA_004027835.1. Lineage (NCBI taxonomy): Eukaryota > Metazoa > Chordata > Mammalia > Primates > Atelidae > Alouatta > Alouatta palliata. The sequence goes on from PVKV010008210.1 coordinate 43,274, forward strand.
AGGGAGGTTCGTTTGTTTGCTACTGTATTAATGTGTGAAATGGTTCAATTAATCCTTCCATATGATGTCTGAATAGGTTATTATAAGGTGCTTAGAGATTTGGCAGGCTAAGCCCCATCTTTCTTTCAAGATGTTAAGAAAATGAATGTAAATGCAGGAAACACTGTATGTGGGGCATCTGCTGTCCAACTTTACAATTTGAATGTCAGGGCAATATTTAGGAAAAGTTAACCACAAGAACAAGGACACGAGCTTCTCACTGGAGCTGATTGTTCTGCTGAATCCCGTTAGTCACATTTGATCCTAAGGGACTTGAGACTTGATCGCCTTCCAGCTTCCCAATCCTTTTGTCTTATTTAAGGCTCCTTTGACTTCTGTCTAACAAAAAGTAACTTGACCTAGTTTGAACCAAGAAGGGAATTTATTAGAAAGTTACTAAGGTATCTCACAGAACCCAAAGGTGGTGGGGTCTCTCCAGGAGCACAAAATAGGAAGTGGAAGGATACCAGGAGTCTAGGTTGTACTCTTGCTCTATTTTCTCTCTGTCTTTCCTGTTTAGCATTATTATTATTTCTCTTCTCTGAAGGTTGATTTTCTCTGCTGATGCTTTCATATGGAAGAAGATGGTAAACCCAACTCTTGAGCTTTAAAATGTGCCTGAATTCCATCCCATGTGGAGAAAATGGCCACTTCCAACTTAGGATTTCACCTTGGCAATCATACATTTTACATACCTGTGCTCTTTCTTGTGGCCCCATTTGCACCGTTTCTCTGTTTGCCTTGTTCCTTTCTCAGTGCACCCTGTTCTTGTTGTATGAATTTGACAGTTTTCACCTCTCACTTAGGATGCTAATTAGATAGTTGTGTTCTTTATTTATTCGCTTTTCAATTTCTCTTGTGTTCCCTTAATTATCTTCCTTGTTTCAGGGTCAGTTTATTGTGTTTCATCTGTTTTGCTTTGTTTTCTTGCTATTCCTTTTATTCTGAAGTCTGGTTCACTTTGGTTTTCCATTTATAATTCACATAGGAGAGCAGCTTGACTTGTTGACTTGTTTCTAGGTAACTAGGGGGAGTTTCCCTCTTGTTTTATGTGTATGCCGGTTTTTCTGCTTGATATGATTTGGATCTGTGTCCCTGCTCAAATCTCATGCCAAATTGTAATTCCCAGTGTTGAAGGAGGGACTTGTGGGAGGTGATTGAATTGTGGAGCACTTTCTTATGGTTTAACAACAACCCCCTTGGTGCTGTGGTCATGATAGTGAGATCTCATGAGATCTGGTTGTTTAAAAGTATATGACACCTTCCTAATCTCTCTTCCTCCTTCTCCAGCCATGTGAAGTACCAGCTTCTCCTTCACCTTCCACCATGATTGTAAGTTTCCTGAGGCCTCCCCAGAAGCTTAGCAGATGTCAGTTTTGTGCTTCTTTTTCAGCCTGTGAACCATGAGCCAATCAAACCTCTTTTCTTCATAAATTACCCAGTCTTAGGTATTTATTCACCTGAGACAGGTAAAGAATGTGAAGACAGATGAATACATTGCTCTTTCATAAATATAATGTTTGGGAAATTTGTAGATGTGAGCAGAGTTCAAAAAATGGCAGGTTTCATTTCAGAATAAACAAACGAGGAGTTTCCAGGTGGGGTGTCAGATTTGGGGCTGGGAGAGCCCCAAATGCAAGAATGAAAAGGTCTTTATTTCGAGACACTGACGTCTGCCCTAGCAGTCCTAGTTCTCTTTAGGCTGGATCCTCTTGTTTTGCTTGTGGATAAACAACTGGGCTGCCAACCAGGTGCAGTGGCTCACGCCTATAATCCCAGTATTTTGAGAGGCTGAGGTGGGTGGATTAACTAAGTTTGGGAGTTCAAGACCAGCCTGACCAACATGGAGAAACCCCGTCTCTACTAAAAATACAAAATTAGCTGGGCATGCTGGTGCATGCCTGTAATCCCAGCTACTTGGGAAACTGAGGCAGGAGAATTGCTTGAACCCAAGAGTGGGAGGTTGTAGTGAGCTGAGATCGTGCCATTGCACTCCAACCTGGGCAATAAGAGTGAAACTACATCTTAAAAAAACAAACAAACAAACAAAACACCTGGGCTGACTTCCTAGGAATAGTGGAGAGGACAGGAGAGGGATGCATGGAGGAACAATGGATACAGTCATTTAGTAAGTAGAGTTTTGTACCTACCGACTACCAACCTAGCGTGGAGACTTTCCAGGGCTTCTGTTGGGCAAGCTGGCCTTTCTGTTGCAGTAGCCTCTTGGGCTGTCTGCGCTGATGCTTCCCCATGCTGTTTTGTTTGTCAGTAGGTTTCCAGAAATGTGTTGAAATATCTTGCTTGATAATGATTGTGTTCCATTGTTTTGGATTTATTTTTTTATATTCTGTTGGAGTCTCAAAAGAGAGGAGAAACAATTACTTGCTCTCTTCTGCTGTCTTGAACAGGAAATTATTGAATCCCAATTTCACATTGCAAAAGAGAGGGAATCTGATTGGTCTACTTCAGAGGATGGGTTCACCCCTGGTCTAAAAAACTGGGGATGCAAGGGGGTTATGGTTGCTAAAGGCAACCATGTGGTGGGAGCAATTCTTAGGGAGGGGGTCACTGTGAACTGAAGAGAGTACCCTAAAGCAGCCACTAAATACACCATGAGTTTTAAGGGTTTGGTTATTTTTGCTACGTTTGTGTCCTCTTTTTTCCCTGCCTCATTCTGACGGAGCCCAACCCCATGTAATGCTCTCATTGTATCCTAAAGCAGAAGAGTTCCAGTAGTGAGCTAGTAAATGTTTAACAACAGGCTCGCTGTGGGGGTGGGGGGTGGGGGTTGGGATTACTCATCTGCAGTATTTGCTGCTTTCTGTGGTGTAAATAATCTCACTGTGGTGGATTTCAAGCTACGTATATGGCATCTTCCAGCTCGGATTTTGGAAGCGATGCACACAATTGACTGGAAAGTGTGGAAGCTACTGACTTACACATCCTAGCTAAAGTACCGTTAACCCGCAACATTTGTTGAATTTATTAAGATTCTGTGATTACAGAGAACAAAACTCAAATACAGTTAGATTAAGCAAAAAGAGAAATGTATTGATAAGAGCCTGGGACATATCATGGACCCCAGAGAAGAGCTAAACGACCATGACTTGGGAAGCACCAATGACTGCTTTTGGTGACCTCAGAAGTATCATTTTTCTGAACCTTGTCTCCAGAGTTTCACCGTTCATGTGACTTGAATCCTATTCCCAGTCTCCAACTAGCAAAATTCCTGACAGAGAATCTGATCGCTCTCAAGTTAAGTGTCCTCAACTGCTGAAATCCAGCTCTAACCTGAGGTCAGTGACATCTAGCAAAAACGTGACTTCCAGAGGCAAGGCCTGCTACGTCATCTGCAGGGTTTGATGCAAAATGAAAATGTGGGGCTCCTTGTTTCATAGTTATTAAGTGTTTTGGAATGACACAACAGAGCAGTAAACCAAGTGCAGAGGGTCCTTATAAGCACAGGCCTGTGTAACCACACAGGTCACATGTCCATGAACCTGTCCCTGGCTGGGGGCTCATGCCTGTGGTCACATTGTGACTTCTGTCCTGGGTTCTCTCTTATAAGGTCACCCATGGAGCGACCACATGGCAAGCGACTGAGGCTTGCCAACCACCACATGAGTGAGTTTGGAAGCAGATAACCCCCTTTTCCCTACCAATACCCGATCCCAACACGCTTTCAGATGACACTGACGATACCCCAACCTCATGGAAGACCTGGATTCAGAGGCACCCAGCAACTCCATGCCTGATTCCTGACACGCAGAAACTGTGAGATAATAAAAATTTTTAAAGTTTTTGAGAATAATTTGTTATCCCGTGATGAATAACTTCTATAGCATTGTTCGTTACTTTTGACTTATTGAAATGTATTGTCATTTACACATGAGCAGTTGAGTCGGTTTATGGATTCTATCATCTAGATTTAACTAAATTCACCCTCCCCCCCCAAAAAAAATGGACTAGCAGTTTTAAAATATTCCTGCAAAGAAACTGGAGGTTGAAGTTAATGCTGATAATGACAAAGAAAATGCCCCTTTATCAAATACATCTTAAGGACAAAATGCAATGATGACTAATTAGATCTTTCAAGGTGGTAACCAAAAAAGTCAATATTTCTGAAATATAGATTGATTTTCACGTGAAATGTCCGCTAATAATGGTAGTGTATGTACAAAACTTATTCGTAAACATTTGTGTATTGTGCTTGTTAAATAGTTCACTGAGGAGTTGATGATGACAAAGGTTTAGTGACTAGCAAGCCCCTGCTTGGCCCAGGGCGGGTGGAGAGCACCCTGTCCTCAGATACGGGGCCAGCTGGTTGTAACTGCCTCACTGCAGGGAAAGGCCGTGGTCAGGTGGCCCCAGATGCACCCTGGAGTAGCAGTTTGGAACGAGAAGGCATTTAAAATAATCCAGAGACTTAAAAGCAATTCGCGGTGATGAGGAACAGACTCCCCACAGTCACACATGATGGGGACTCACTCTTCTCATTAGGATGTTAAAAAGAGGAGTGATTCCAGAAGATTGGAAATCCTTGAGTATACTCAAATTATACATGCAATGTTTCTCTTTTAATCATGTTGGAGAAAATGTAATATCCATTCAGAAAAATTAAAAAGTACACATGTACAATGTGCAGTTTAATAGATAATAATAAAGTGAACCTATGATACCTACCACCCAGGTCAAGAAGTAGAAGAAGCCTGTCAGCAGTGGAAGTTCCCCGGGTGCCCTTTTCTAATCACACAGAAGAAACTACTGTTTTAATGAGAACACGTGGACACAGGAAGGGGAACATCACACACCGGGGCCTGTTGGTGGGTAGGGGGATAGGGGAAGGACAGCATTAGGAGAAATGTCTTATGTGGATGACAGGTTGATGGGTGCAGCAAACCACCATGGCACGTGTATACCTGTGTAACAAACCTGCATATTCTGCACATGTACCCGAGAACTTAAAGTATAATAATAATAAAATAAATAAATAAATGAAGTTAGATTTAGAAGAACCAAAAAAAAAAAAAAAAAAAAGAAGAAGAAGAAACTACTGATCTGGATTTTGTGATGATCCTTCTCTGGCTTTACTTTATATTTTTCCCACTGTGATATATCATCGTAAACAATATGGTTTGGTTTTACTTGTTTTGAAATTTTGTGTAAATGGAAATCATGTTACGTATATTCTTTTGTCTTATATCTTTTCGTCAACACAGTTTGAGTCATTCACTTTGCAAATAGCTGCTTCTATTTGTATTAACAGTTGGTCTTCCTTTGTAAGAATATCCAATTTATTTGTCCATTCATTGTTGGTTCAGATTTGAGTTATTACAAACAATTCTGCCTTAAAATTCTTGTACATATATCCTCGTGTACACATACATGAGTTTCTCTAGGGTGTGAGTAGTAATAGAGAACTGAGTTCTAAGTGGTATAAACCTTCAACGGCAGTGGATAATAAGTCGTTTTCTAAAGCAGTTACACCGACTTACACTATCCCCTCCCCAACACGGACTGAGACTTTCCATTATTACACATCCTTGCCAATGGATTTTGGCAAATAATATTATCAGATTCAAATTCTTGCCAATCTGATGAATGTTATCTCTTTGTGGTATCGCCTTCTACCACCTCTTTGTGTTATCGCCAATGTTATCTCTTTGTGGTTTTAATTTGCATTTTGCTCATTACTAATAAAATGCTTTTACACATATTTACCGGCCATTTGTATTTCTTCTTTGGTAACTTCTGGGTTTTGCGCATTTTCCCATTGGATTGTTTCTCATTGGCTTGGAGTAGTTCTTTACACATTCTCAGTATATTACAACATTTTCAGCATTTAACATTTGTACGTTATCCCACCTTGCTTTCTGATCTTTTATTATTATTGTGTCTTTTGATGAACACGTTTTTAATTTTAATACAGCCAGATTTATGTATCTTTCATTTCTGAATCTTAAGGAGAGATTACATATAATTTTAAGTATAATGTTTCATATTATCATCTAAAAACTTACAGTTTTTTCCTTTCACATATGGAACTTTAATCTACCTCGATTTCAGCAGTGAAAAGACATTCCTTTCTCCTTTCCCCACTGACTCGCTGTGGGCCTCTATCAAATACCAAGTGTCCTTACACATGATTGCCTTTTCTGTCTTCCGTATTCTGCTCCACTGGTCTAGTCTGCTCTGGGCTACTACCCCATTTACTACAACTTTTAGAAAATCTTGGTGTCTGGTAGAGCAAGTCCTCCTACTTCCATGCTTTTCTTCAAAAGAGTCTGAGATATTCTTTGTAGTTACATGAACATGTTAAAATCAACTTGTCAATGCTACAAAGAGTTGCTGAGATTTTGATCAGAATTAGGATACATGAGATGTACAAATCTGCAAATCAGTTTGGGAAAATAAGTATCTTTCCAATATTGGATCTTCCCATCCATGAATATAGTATTACTCAATTCACTTAAGTTTTCTTTAATATTTCTCAATGCAGTTTTACATTTTTTTCCATAGAAGTGTTATATGTCTTTTAAAATATTTATATTAGTTGCTTCCTATTTTTTATATACTTTATGGTTAATTTATGGGAACACAACTGAGTTTTCTATACTGCTATTATATCCAGCTACCTTAATAAAGTCCCTTATTAACTATTTTGGATTTCTTATGAACACAATCTTATCTTTTTTTTCTTTTCCCTGCCTTGGTCACTATCTAGGGTCTCCACTATAATGTTCACTATTATAATTTTCACACATGTACCATATACTTTTGCAATACTGTAAGCTCAACAAGGAATGCACTTCTGCACAAAAGTGGTATGTTCAATAAGCATTTGTTGAATATATAATTGAATGAATGAGCTACTCCATCCTACAGATGGATAATCCTACCAAAAACTACGAGTTGTCACAGAGGCAGGGGACAAGTTGGAAAATTAAGTTAGAAATCAAAATCAGAGGCCGGGTGCAGTGGCACATGCCTGTAATCCCAGTACTTTGAGAAGCTGAGGCGGGTGGATCACCTGAGGTCAGGAGTTCGAGACCAGCCTGACCAACCTGGGGAAACCTCGTCTTTACTTAAAAATACAAAAATTAGCCGGGCGTGAGCCAACGGGACAGAATACACTCCTGGGGACCAAGATGAAGGTGCAGGCTACATAGACCAGCCAAGTTGACAGACTTGTGCTGGGTACAGAAAGAGGGAGAGTAATTTATTTTCTTATGCCTCAGGCACACTGTTAGGGATTTTTAAATTCACAATTATCCTCCCCAGATTCCGTGTGTGTGTGTGTGTGCGCGCATGTGTGCGCGTGTGCGAGTGTGTCCGTGTGTGTGCCTGTGTGTGCACGTGCGTGTGTGTCCACATGTGTGTGTACGTGCAGGTGCGTGTGTGGGCGTGTGTGTGCATGCATGTTTGTGCGTGCATGCTTGTGTGCCTGCGTGTGTGTGCATGTGTGCGTGTGTGTGCATGTGTGCGTGTGTGCGTGTGCATGTGTGTGTGTGTGTGTGTGTGTGTGTGTGTGTGTGTCTGGCTCCTCCTCACCTGTCCAGCCTTGGTCTTAAGACACTCTCACCTGCCTTGCTCTTTTCCAGTCTGGCTTCTTTTCAGTTTCTAGAAAACTCCAAGTTTCCTCCCCTATTTGTGCTTTGCATATCTGTTTCTTCTGCCTGGAAGCTTTTTCTAGCATCCCTGCTACTGGCTGGCCCTTCCTGCTTGTCCGCCAGGTCTCTGCTCAGACGTCACTTTCTCAGGAAAGTCTATTCTCACTTTCGTCATATCACTTAGCCCCCCAGAAAGTATACAATTAGCGCCTGTGCTTTTCCTTACAAAGCTCTCACTGCAATAGCAATTTAATTCCTGTGTTACTGTTTGATTAATGATGATCTCCCTACTAGATTATAAACCCCAAAAGGGTGCTGACTGCATCCAGACTGTTTATTTCTGGATTCTCCAGTATCTAGCCAGTGTCTGACACGTAGAGGGCTGGTAATATTCTCTGAACTAAAATCTCTGGACCTTCACCATCGAGTTTCCTTTGTGCCATCACCTCCAGGAAGTCTTCCCCATTTCTCCTAGGTACTCCCTGCTGCTCCACAGCCCTCTGCCCTTAATTCTATCATGCCCCTTAACCCCTGTTGAACCTTCTTTACATCCCGTCTAGACTGTGCTCTCCTAAAACCCAGTTTACCTTTACGCTCTCAGCACCTGCACAGGTGTCAGACACATAGTTGATACTAACGTATGTTGATCATATGTTGACATCTGATTAAAGGTAAATGAACAATAAGAAATGAATTGTGTGTGTGTGTGTGTGTGTGTGTGTGTGTACAAATATTTGAGAGTTTCTTACCATGAGGCAGTCTTTTAAATGAAACTAACTAATGGCATGTTCTCTATGATAATTCAGTAATTGATCTTCCCTTGAGAGGATCTAAGGTAGAAACACCTTATACTGAATTACAGTCAGTAGTGTGACAGAGAGGGTCTGGTATACATGTGTGGATGTGTGTGTAATATATCATATATATTTTTTCTTTCTAAAAAAACTTACAAAAATAAAGAAAATGTCAAAGCCTTTTAAAGGGCGCGATCACGCTGAGTAATACAACCCTTCCTTGATTTTTACATTATTTCAGTAGGAGATGTTTTTATGGCTCTTGCTAAAAATAAAAGACATTTCAGAGTTTCTCGGTAAAAAAAAAAACAGACTTTTCAGTTTTGTTGTTTGCCCTGAATTAATATAATTAATTAAAATCCAATGCTAGTCTGATTTACAATCTGTGAGTCAATGAGTCACAGAATCTTATGCTAATAGGGCAGCTCAGCTTTCTGAGCTCTCTGTAATAAACTTCATCCCAGGAAAGGGCCAGGAAGAACAAGGGTGACAGAGAGACCCAGAGAGAAAGACCCTTCTCACCTGGCCATAATATATTTATACTGTGCTTGGAATAGAAGAGTCTGAGAATAATTTGGAAAGACAAATGCCTTTATCAAGTGTAAGAAATTAGTTTAACTGAATTTAAATGCAATTACAGGAGCAGCTGGTGAAGGCTAATTTCTGTTCAGTCTGCTTTCTCAGGAACTGCAGCCCCATTCTGTTCCCTGGGAAAGGATCAGGTTCCAAGCTTTACATCACTAACGCCAACCCTTAGAGGCTGGCGTTGGCCTAGGGTCAGTGCTCAGAGCCACAGGCGTTAAGAATCCCCTGGTGTTTACTTCAGTTGCTCCTCCCACTTCCTTTGAAGGAGATGCAGGTGTGAGTATCTGCTGACAGTACTTTGAAAGGCTCCAGTTCCTTCCTCTAGGGTCCATTCTGATGAGCATCGTTGCCTCCATTGCAGCCAGGGTTCTTCTGGTTCATGACTGGATTCCGATGTGATGAGGAAAACTGCTGACTTCAAGAACTGGTGAATTCTTAAATGTCATCTACCTGGGCCAAACCACTCACTTTACAGCTGAGAATGAAACCCTTGAGAGGGACTGCCAGTCCAGTGTTTCTTCCATCACACAACATAACCCCGCCCCTAAAGTGTCAGGCCCATTGCCTCCAGATAGGGTTAAAAATCATTCCCCTCCCATCTGGGTCCATGCTCGTGTCTCTAAGGACCACCTTGAATGTGACAAGCTGTAGACACAAATGTTCAGGCCTTTTTATTTGATGCTGTCCTTCTTAAAATATCAATCCTTCTAGAATGTGTGAGACTTCTTATTTATTCTCCAGTAAAAATGAACTCAGAGAATTATTTATAGGAGAAAGACACTGGAGAGCTGGAAGGCTTTTAGGAGGTGGGACAAAGAAAGAGAGATGAATAAGCGGGGGAATCCCAAGGTAGACACTCACTTCAGAGCTTGCCTTGGCCGGTCCCACTCCTGCGCCTTTATCTAGTGACGCCCAAGGCACTGGAGGTGTCTGCGAACTTGTCATAGCCTCTCGGGGAGCCTGTGCCCCAGCTCTGAACTGGTGGCTGAGGCTAGCCCTGGGATTCTTTTCTCATATGCAACCTTCCTGGAAACTCAGGTGTCGGAAATGCTATGCTAGGCTTCCTATCCCTCAGAACGTCCCCAGGTGAGACATCCGGCCTGGGGCCCGGGAGTACCGAAGAGGTTCTTCATTGCTTTAGTGTGGGCCTCCCACCTGTCGCCCGTCATTGCCCGGCATTGGCTGGAAATGCAAGTCCCTGCCTGCCCGGGTCCCACGGACTCGCATCTGCACGTCTATGCTCCCTGAGTGGGCAAGTGGCCGCTAAAGCCTGAGAAGCACCGTCCCAGTCCATCTTTGGCCTCCAGACAATTCCACACTGGACCTACAGGAGTCTTCACTCCCACACAACCTTTCTGGAAACTCAGTGATTTTGTCATTAGGTAATTAACTCTCAGGACTGGGCGATGGTGGTCTGGGAGAAGGTACAGAGTAGGCAGCCTTTCCTGTTCTGCTGTTCCTTCCCCCACCTCTACGCCGGTGAAAGCCCTTGGCCTACTCCGAGTGCCCCGAGTGCCTTCCTGCCAGCTGGCCTTCCCCTGCCCACCTCCTCCCGGCCGCCAAGCCAGGCTGGATGGGATGAAACAGCACAGAGCTGGGCGCGGTGGCTCACGCCTGTAATCCTAGTACTTTGGGAGGCTGAGGTGGGTGGATCACTTGAGGTCAGGAGTTCAAGAACAGCCTGGCCATCATGGTGAAACCCCATCTTTAAAAAAAAAAAAAGAGAGAGAGACAGCACAGAATTCGACTTCTCAGGACCCAGTAAAAGTGAACTCAGAGAATTATTTATTCTGGACTTCCTCTATGCCCTGAAATTCAAAGAGGGAAGCCAGATTAGCGTAAGCATGATGGCAAATCGGTAGGGAAGAGAAGTCCCAACAGAACAGTCTGAAAAAGGGGAGTCAGAGGGGAAGAGGCGGGACCGGGGAGGAGCAGGAAGGACAGGCCAGGCGCCCTGAGCAGGGAAACACGAGCATCCAGAGACTGCAGCACCTTCATCTCTCTCAAGACCGCAGTTCCCTCCTTGAGGCTCTTCTCCTGCTCTCTCAATGCGCCAAAAGTTTCCTAGGGCTGCCAGGTCCACGGCCAGACAGCTTCAGGGGGCAGCTGGCATGACCCAGAGCAGGGCTCCGAGATCCCCCAGGAGCTGCCCTGCAGAGAGCCTTCTCCACGGCGCCCCCTGGCTGCCCTCCTTCACCTCATCCCACCTGACCTCTGTGTTCATCCTTCCTCAGGCTCTCTGCCCACTCTCTTTCACGCACCTGGGCACCTCCCCAGGCTCAGAACCTGGCCACATTCCTAGCAGCACACACATGTGAGGATGTGCAGGCGTGTGCACATGGGACACGTGTGCACGTGGGACGCATGCCCCACGGCCGCCCTGCCACGAGCAATCGCCTTTGCACCCCGGCCCACCGTGGAAGCCTCTTTATGCTCCTGCAGCTCCAGCATCTCCAGGGTCCTATCTCCTTCCTGCCCCTTCTAACTCTCCTTAGCCCCAAGCAGGACAATCCCCAAGGGGGACCTCAAATTGTCCCCATTTCTAGCATGATTCCTGGACTGATGAACGTCTACAAAGTTTCTTTACCTTAGGCCCCCAAGTCAGCATTAATCCTCTAAATGCCTAAAGATATGTTTGTGAAAAGCGAGAACTGACCTCACAGGATGAAGGATCTAGACTCTTCTCCTAAGCCAGAGTTCCCAATCTCATTCTTGAAGGTCTGTTGCCTCAACTTGGAGTTCAGTTCAGGTGAATTAAAAAAAAAAAAAAATCTCTTTATGGAAACTGAACCATCCTTTTACTCAGCTGGTATTTGCATATCAAAGGGGTTTCTCAGATTATTGGCAGGGATGGGAAGGGAGGGGGTCGAAAAACATACAAAAAGGTTAATAAATGTTAATGAAATCTGTGGGGGGAACATCCCATCAGAAACACCTAACACAGGCCGGGCGCGGAGGCTCACGCCTATAATCCCAGCACTTTGGGTGACCGAGGCGGGTAGATCACGTGAAGTCAGGAGTTCAAGACCAGCCTGGCCAACATGGTGAAACCCCATCTCTACTAAAATTACAAAAATTAGCCAGGCCTGGTGTCATGTGCCTGTAATCCCAGCTACTGTGGAGGGTGAGGCAGGAGAATTGCTTGAACACGGGAGGTGAAGGTTGCAGTGAGCCAAGATTGCGCCACTGCACACTCTGGCCTGGGCGATAGAGGGTGACTTCATCTATCTCAAAAAAAAAAAAAAAGAAACCCACGAACACACTGTCACACAAAGGGAGGGGTTGACCTAAGTAACCAGGAGATCCTCTTCCAGTTCTATGATTCTGATGCTATTTATAGTACCTGCCAGTCACCAAGAAGTAACATGGCTGTTGAGAAGTGGTTTAAAAAAAGGAAGGGGGGCTGTGGGTCTGTAATCTTGAAGGACAATTAAACTATATGGCAGATCTCACCTGGTTCAAGCCACCAAGCACTATTCCCAGGCTAGAGTACCTAGCTGGCCTCTGTTGAATGCTTCTGTTATTTTAAGACCTTAACCCCTAACCTATTCTTTCCCAGGCCACTATTTTTATAGAAAATTGTCCTTCTTTGTAAAGTCATTTTGTTCAGCCTCTGCTACATCTATTGCTGTTAACACTCCTTAAATAAGCAGCATACAAGAAAACAGATGGGTGAGGGAAAGGGGACAGAGCTGGGCCTGGAGGAAGGATGGAGTTATGGTTTGCAAAACAACACTGAGACCCTCGGGGTCAGGGGAAAGGTTCAGCAGGAAAATGAACTTCAAGTTCAGCCGTCAAAGGCCTGAAGGCAGCCAAGCTTCTGCACAGGACTGGGCAGGAGAGAGCCCTTCAGGACCAAACAAGAATGAGTTTTGTTTTCTGGGGATCAACTTGCAGCTCAGCCCATGTGAGGGCTGTTCACTGAGGTGTCTCGGCCAGGTGGTGGATTTCTCCTGTTGTCCTGTAACTTGGCTCGAAGCGGAAGATGACCCATGTCACCTGGCGCCCTGATAACAGAGAGCAAATTCCAGCAAAAAGTGCCCATGCCTAGGTTGGCCATTACCATGCCCAGCAGGCTGCTCCCTGCCATCTGGCCACCTTAGAGAGATCACAGCCGCTCTGCTCCTCGCCCACCTGGCTTCAGCTGCCTCCCAACCGCAGTGACAGGGACAGCGTGGCCAACACTGGGCACAAACTGGGCTCTGATTTACCTGCTTTCCTGCTCTGGGGATTCTGGGACCAGGTCCCCCAGTGCTGTGGTGCCCCAGTTTTCCACAGAATTAATGCCCCTGTCCCTTGGGGTAAGCAATCTTTTAACCTTATTTACAAATATTGAAACATTCAAGGCTCAAGCGCGTTTGTGGCATTCAGAGCACTCCCATTTGTTGGAGGGCCTCCGCCGAGATTTCCTAAGGCATTAAGTATAGAAAATAAGTACTAGATACAGGGGACATCAGGGGAGAGGGTGCACACCCCGTGGGCATCTAGATGGTCTCGTGTTCTGAAAGAGGAGATCCAGAAAAATACCAGTCAGAAGCCCTGGGCAGCAAACGATCTGACATAATATTGCTATATTTCTTAAAAGGGGATTTTAAATATGGCCCGGTAATACCTTGTGATATTCCTACAGGTCTGAGCACTTCATTTATTGCTCTATTTGCACATTGGCTTATTTCTGTAGTGAACGGTAAGACTATACATACGAAAATGCAGAAATACATAGAGATACAAGCAAAAGCAGAGGCAGTATGTTTAGAACAGCAGGAAAACTCTGGCATCAGATACGTGGATCACAGGGATGGTTACTCAGAGAAATGCAGTTGAGTGACAAAGAACACAGATGCTTAAACTGATTGAGGCTGGATGGTTTTTGAACGTGGTCCTCACTAGCGTTGGTGACGCTCATCAACGCCTGCATGAGCGTGGCACTGGCTTTGCATGGGGTCAGCTGCGCTCTTGCCTTCCAGAAGCTCAAGAGGTTTGGGGTAAACAAAGGCGATTTCTCCTTTGGGCTCCTGTCCAAACAGGCACTGACATACGTGATTTTGGGGAAAAAAGAGCTAAGTCAGCAAGCTATTTATCTGTGGTCAGAGGCTGGATACAGGTGGGATCCTGATGGCCAGTGACATGTGTGCCACGGTCTGCTCCACTGCCTCTGCTCATGGCCTGCGGCCATTTGTCCCATCCACAGCCCACCTCCCCACTCAGGTTGGGCTGCACAGGCTGTCCCTGAGGACCTGCCCAGGCCCACACAGAACAGCCTGCAACAGACCTCTCCTCTCCTAAGTGGCTCCTTCCCTCCTCGCCCTCATCCCTAAAATGTTCCTCATTGGAAGCACGTACAGAGGTTGAAGCAGGTCCTATGTTAAAGTTTAACAATAACTTGCTAAGTATCTGCATGGATTTGTCCATCTGATGAACTGACTTGAAAACTGGCCCTGAGAGACAAGTTCAGTGGCTGATGAAAGGGAGAAGAACCCTGAAGCAAGGACCAAATCCTCCCACATCGAGGCTTTTGGCATCTCCAGAAGCCATCCCAGTACCCCTGGAACCTTGGGAAAGGGAATTATGAAAACCAGAAGAGGGAAGAAGGGAAGGGAAAGTGTCCTTTCTTCCTGTGCTCTCACTGATGTGTCGATGACTAAGACCCCTAGATAAATTTTTGTCATGCCTTAAGCAAAGTTAATACTGTTCTGTTTTGTATTCACGCACCTGATTTGCTTTCCCCGAGGAAAATATTAGGTTGGTGCAAAAGTAATTGTGTTTTTTGCCGTTACTTTTAACGGCAAAAATTGCAACTACTTTGCATCAGCCTAATAGCTTAGATTTGGCCTTGGCAGCTACGGAAAGAAAGAAACAGCATTTCAGCACCTAGCCTCAGCCTGGATTTCCTTTTTGGATCCCCACTCTTAAGCACCCAAAGGTCTTACACTGTCCATTACATATTCTATGTCTTCCCATAATAGACTTTAAAAGGGTTGTTATTTTATCCCTATCTCAATAGCAACCAGTTAAAATAGTGAAATGTGACTTCCAATCTGCATTTACAAACATAATACAGAGGATAAAATTTCTATACTTTTCTAGCTAATATTTAGTTCTTTTAGAAACTCAATTTAATACTAGAATTTCATTACTCAGAATTTTTCTTTGTGAGTCAAAATCCTGATGGTGAACAAGCAAAGCTTTACCTCAGCTCTGTCCCAAAGCTGGTTTCAAGGTTTCTTGGCATTAAGCTCTCGTGGGGAGTTTTCATCCCTCCTTGGGTCCTGCTCCAGCAGAACAAGGGCCGGGGACACAGGCTTTGTTACCAGACACAGCTGGGCTTGAATTCTGGCACAACCAGTTACTGTCTCTGAACTTTGATTTTCTCATTTGCAAAGAGATGTTCATAACACCTATTTCACAGTCTATACGTATTCAGCAAAATAACAAACATGAGAAGTTTAGCAGGGTGCCTGGCACCCCGTGACTGAGACGGTCGTCACCATCACCAATTTTACATACTCGTCATTTTCACAATCATCACGCTTCTTACAATGCATCCAAGATCAAGCCATGGTTTTCCTTTAAGTTTCTCATCCCAGGAGAAAGATGGCCCTGGGGGAAGGTGATGAGATTTGGGTTTCACCCCCAGCTGCCAGTCCTGGTTCTGCCACCTTTGGCAGTTCGCTTGGCTGCTCCAAGCCCCATGGCTTGGTCTGTAAAATGGGGCAACAGCTACTTCCACACGCAGCTGCCGAGAGGGCCTATGCTGCAGAGTGCGATGTGTCTGGGTTTACTCAAGATTGGTTTCTCTGCCCTTCGTCACTTCTTCTTTCCCTGTTATAAAACAATAGAAGAAAAAACATCAAAATGAGATGCCACACATGTACCTAAAAACCTTGCAATGGCATAGGCAAAATATTTAGTCTCATTTCATCAGGCTCCATTCTCTTTGGGCTTTGCTAGTTCACAATAGGTATTAATCACTTAATCATACGCGCTAATTTATACTCATCTGTTAATCAGTTAATGACTCTTCCCTGAGCATTTACATAATGTCATTTGCCAGAAAAAAATGCAGTCTCCCAGAGGCTCCTAGGAAGTGCCTCTTACTCAGAGCCTGCTATATTCAGAGACCGGGGCTACCTTTCTGTGAATTTCAGCCCCTACAGCCTGCCCTGCCTGTACCTGGGACCAGGTCGGCCTGACTGGAGATCCTCACTTGTTTGCAGAAGCCTGCCCTTTCTTGTCTAGGCTTCTTCCCACACCCAGACCACAGTTCAATACACTCCCTTGCTGCAGTTCATGCAAAGCTGGACTTGTGTCCCATTCATGGGCCGGGGTGGAATGAGGAGATAGCAAACAGGGGGAAAGCTTTATCTTCCAAACCTGGATACTCCTGCCTATGACAAATGCAAGGCGGGACAGTGTGACATTGGGATAACTGCCATAAATCAGCATGGACGGTCACTCCAGCAAGGAGGAGCGTGTACGATGTGAAGTCTACGTTCCTTGTAGAACAACTCTGAAGATCAAATTCAGTGACTTGTTCCTCTTACACGTCGTGGCCAAGATCGCAGCGGAAATGCCTCCTTGGGACTCGGCGTGCCCATTGTCACACTGTTTTTGATGGCATAGACATGTCACTACCTGCACAGTGTTGCAGTTTTGATGCTATTCGCTATGAACGTGTCGCTATCTGCTGAACAGCAACACAGCTTTGGTCAGTCACTGGGGAAGGTGTAGAAACCCTTTCTATGATGGGGCCTGGCTCAGTTCATTATCCCGTAATCTCAGTTTCTAGACAACTATTCTGGGAATAAGTCATATCATGTTTTGAAGGAGGAGAGGCAGATGGAATCTAAAAGAAGGGAGGTCAAAGACTGACAGAGGCCAGTGCATGATTGACAAGAAATGTGCCTGAACCTCTCAGATGTGAAGTGATGCTGCTGATATTAAAACAGAACTGCACACGAGTGCTGGGGCTTGAACGTCTGGCTACAGCAAACATCGGGAAAAGCATCAGCCACAGCAGCCACGGAAGGAACGTATTGCGTGTCTGTGCTGAATGAGGCTGATGTGAGGCAATTCAGCAAATGCTATAAGACGGGTTTGGATTGCGAAGGCCAAAGACTTCTACTGCCAGGTGAGATCCTGAAGGGTTAATTCGGAGTTTCACATGGTCCTTAAATTTGGTGCTGCTGCGACTGCTGCTCTTTTGGAGGCCACAGAGAAGGTAGCCAAGGTCCTGGTGTGGTCTCCAGTAGTCTCCAGCACACTGGGTTGGAATGCAGGCTTTGGGTTCCAAGGATGGACGTCTCCATAACTAACCATCTGGTCAGTGCTCGTCACGCTAGTGTGGGATGCAGACGAGAACATACTTAGAGGCAGAATCAATAATCTGGCAAAGAGAAAGAAGTTCACAGCTTTACAAATGAGCTCCTTAGCATTAATTAATTTATTCATTAATTCAGCAATAATTGAGTAGGGGTATATTTTATGACAAGCAATGTGGAAAGCTTGATTGGAAGATGGAGGTTATAAAGATATATAAAGATATACCCCTTTCCATCTGTTCATGAAATGTAGGGGCATACAGAGCATTACAGGACTGTAGAGGAATATGCAGTTATCTGAGGAATTCCATTAAGTCTTCACAGAGGAAACAGCATTAAGACTAAGTCTTTTTTGTTTAAATTTAGTGACAGCAAATTTATTAAGAAAGTAAAAGAATAGAGACGGGCTACTCCATAGGCAGAGCAGCCAAGGCTAGGTCTTGAAGGGTGACTGGGAATTTTTAAAGGAATAGGAAAAGAAGAATACGACAGTCTTTAGAATCAGACAGACCTACGTCTTAGCCCCAGGTCTACCTAACTGTGTAATCTTGTGTTCATTATTTTAGCCTGGCGGGGCGGGGGGGCTCTGTTTCTCCATCTGAAAAATGGAAATAATAATGGCTACCTTGCAGAATTGTTACAAGAATCAGATGTAACCTATGTTTCCATGTTTGGCAAAGGAAAGGGCACAAAATAAGTGGTGGTTTTATTAAATTTACCAGCTGGGGCTACGAGAAAGGGCATGCAAGATAGAGGACCCACTGTGTGTTAAAACAGAGACATGTGAAAAGAAAAGGAACGAGCAGGCAGCAGAAAGTAGGCTGTAGAACTTGACAGGAGGAAATAATAGGAAATGAGACTGGACAGATCAACTGGGGTCAGTTACAATGAGTCAGCACCATCTTTGGTGAAGAGAGGCCAGCATCTTTCAGCTTTACCCAAAATTGCCGTGCCCAAGGGCTCTTTGCCAGTCTGCTTCCACAGGTGGTTTCAGCTTCCTGCTTCTTCCTCCTCTCCACCCCTCTCCAACCATCCAACTCCAAGAGTCACCACACCATCTCCAGGAAGCTCCTATCTTCAGCTCAGCCATATGACACCCTCCTGATTGTTTAGCAGCCACGTCTATTTACGGATCTACTGAAAGTCATTTCAGTCATTTCTCCTGCAGGTGCATTTTGTGCTAAGAATAGCCACCAACAAAAATCCAAGCACGCAAACAAAGAAACGTCAGAGATCTTGACATACCAAGGATCCGCTGCTCTTTAACTTCAGTCTCTTAGGAGTTAATTGAAACGATGACAGTACCAACCTCATAGGATTAAATGAGATAATTATGTGAAGCACATAATAAGCGCTCAAATACATTAGACGTTGTTTGTATCATTATGATAATTAACTTCATAAAATAATTTATCATTTGATACTTTTGAGTGCTTACTAGGCACAAGGTATCAAAGGATTCCTCCATAGACACATAATTTATCTACGACTTTTCAGGCAGATAAATTCTGCATAGAGGAAAGCACAAACATATGGGAGCAATGCAATTTAATCAGCACCTAATTAGCCAAACTATTTAAAATAGACCTCACTATTTTGATGATGAAAACATTCTCACTTCTAAATGCCGGAAGCTGTGTCTTCCCGTAATTCTCTCCCTTGGAAAACTGAGCGGAGAGACTCTTGGCTCATTGCTGAAGCTTCCTCTCCATTACATTTAGACCTCATCGGTTCTAGTCATTTCCTTTCTTTGTCATTAGATGAGGCGAGGGCCACTTCTGCCATCTCTCCTCAATCCGCCATGTTTCCCTGGTGGTGACTGCTCTGTGTATAGATGGGTGTGCCTGAGATCATAATCATAAAAGCTAATATTCTTCATTAAGACTTACTCCATGGCAGAGACTGTTTAAGCACTTCACGTTCAATCTTCTCAATACCCCTATGAAATTCATGCCACCAGTACCTCCATTTACTGGAAGAAACAAAAATTCTGAGCAGTCAAATAACCTGCCCAACATTCCCAGCTGGTAGGGGGTACAGCCAAGACCCACATGCAGGCAGTCTGCTTCTTGCTTCCCTAAGAGTTAGCAAATCCAAGAGTGGAAACCTTGGGGATGTAAAAGAGTCAGTTGCTGTGAGCTGAGCCAGTTCTTACCTTTTGTCTCCCAATTAACCCAAAGCTTCTATTACAGAGTCTAGAACAACTGTACTTTCAGATAGCCCAATATTATAATTTTATGGACACCCAAGCCAGGTAAATACATGTTGGATAATAGATTTCTCTAGGCCGGGTATGGTGGCTCCCTCCTTTAATCCTAGCACTTTGGGAGGCCAAGGCAGGAGGACCACTTGAGGTGAGGACTTCTAAACCAGCCTGGGCAACATAGCAAGACCCTATCTCTAAAAAAAAAAAAAAAAAGAAAAAGGAAATTCTCTCTAAACAGATAACCGATAAAAATCTGTTATGACAAAAAGGCTAGAGAAACTTAAAACTGGAAGTAAAAGAGACTTTGAAGTCTTTGAAGGTGAATCAAAAAGAAAACATGCTGTAAACACAGGGAAAGTTTGCCAGCTGAGACCAAAGTGCAGGAAGGTCCGTGGGAAGGCTGTACGGAGGACTCAGGCATGAGCAAACAATTGGACTAGACGATTTCTAAGGACATTTCTAAACCCTCAGAAGCTGTTGTTCAATGAATAATTCCGTTTTTTAAACTCCCAGGCTCAATGCTTTCAGTTTCATGAACTAAGTCACAGCAGATCAACACAGTTTTGTGCTTCCACCTGCCTCCTGAGCATTTCGACATCCAAATTTCATGGGGCCTTAGCCTCTCTGCATCCAAAACTCAACGCCCTGGCTCCACTGCCCCCTTTTTCTGTGTCCCTTCTCTTGGTTAATGGTCTCACCAGCCCCAGTCACCCTGACTTTATGCTCAGCGTCCCCCTCCACTCCTCTCACCTTCTCAGGCTTCACATCCAGCTGGTCAACACGTGCCTTCAACAAGTATATCAACATCAAAGATGTCTTCCCTCTTTTCCTATCCCGCTGCTGCTTGAATGGTGTAAGTAATCATACTACCATATTTACTGTGGATGAAAGAGACAAAGAGAAAAGTCATAGTCCTTCCCCTCAAATAGCTCACAGCCTGGTAAAGGAGGCGGGCACATAAACACATAACTCAAGATGTTGTGGCAAGAGGCAGAATGGAAGTAAAGCAAATTTGTAATAGATCAAGATGTAACCTCTTGAGCACCTCGTAACCTCTCACCTAGACCCAAAAGGCTCCTAACCCACATGCCTTCTGTATTGTACCTCCATCCGATCCATTCCTCACACAGCCAACATAATAATCTTCCTCTTCGTTTACCACTTAGGGCTCAGGAGCTTTAAAAGTCTTATGTTTGTCAGTGGGGAGGTCAGTGTTAACAGCACATTTCTGAGTTATTGTATGTATATCAATTGTGGTTGAAGTGATGGGAGCTTATGAGCTTGTTCAGAGAAAGCATCCAAAGTGAGAAGAGAAAACGTGAGGATGAAACTCTGGGAAACAATGGCATTGTAAGACTGACAGAAGCGTCAGTAAGAGCCTCTAAAAGAATATTCACGAGGTAGGATGGAAACCAGACGGGAGAAAGAATACAGGGATGGCAGTGCAGCAAGAAGTCGAGAACAATCGGCAGCATCGAACGCTGCGACGATTTAAGGAAGAGGAGAACTGAAGACTGGCTACTGACTGCCTATTGATTAGTGAATGTTAAGCATTTCAGTCGATTGTAAGGATTAGAAATCAGGCTTCAAGCCAGGCATGGAGAGACATGCATGTTGTCCCAATTACTTGGGAGGCTGAGGTGGGAGGATCGCTTGTACCTAGGAGTTGGAGCCTAGCCAGGGCAACCTAGCGTGAACTCCGTCTCCAGAAAATAATCTCTAAAAAGTAAAGACTAAGTTTTGAAATTTTTTTTTATAAAAAGGTTATTTTTTTTTTAAAGAAATGATGTTTCATTGGTTTGAAATTTGAGTGTGAGGTACAGGAGGGCAGCAAGAAAAATAATTTCCCCTTTTAAGAAGGTTGGAAATGAAAGGGATATATTTAAAGCACTGTCTTGTATTAAATTTATTTGAGCCCTTAGTGATTTGAGCCCTTGGCGTTTGTTTTTAAGTTTTATTTTTTTTAGAGACAGAGTTTCACTCTGTCCCCCAGACTAGAGTGCAGTGACACAATCATAGCTCATTGTAGCATCCAACTCCTGGGCTCAGAAGATCCTAAAGCCTCAGCCTCCCAAGTAGCTAGGACTACAGGTACATGCTACCATGTTGGACTAATTTTTTTTTTTTTTTTAATTTTGCTATATTCCCCCGGCTGGTCTCAAATTCCTGGCCTCAAGCGATCCTCTTGCCTCGGCCTGCCAAAGCGCTGGGATTACACGCAGGAGCCACCACACCTGACCTAGTGCTGGTTTTAAATGCTTAGGGCAGAGATTTCCTCTCTCTCTTTATATCCTTCCCCCACCCCCACCCCATGGTGACCAGCAGTGTTCAATCCACATGTGTTTATTTAGAACAAGTAAGTTTTTTATTATTGGCTTTTCTAAATTACTCGTAGGTGCTTGGAAATAATTTCTTCCATCGAAGATTTTAAACGCTATCAGGGCTTTTGTTTTATTTTCGTCCTGTTAATCTGTATTCTCTAAGAAGAAACAGGTAATTAAGTAGACAAAGATAAACGTTGATAGATTCACAGCTGAGCTATCACAAAGTCTGAACTTACGATAGCTCAAATCAAGATTTATTTTTGTAATTTTGGCAGTCCACAAACCCGGAACATAAATCAGTAAGAGAACAGCATTTGCACCACAACTCAAAGCATCACAAAACAGTTTGTGAACAACTTTGATAGGAATTCTTACTACATAAAGCAAAGTTCCCCCACGGTGCTTTCTGGGGCCAGAGACTGGAATTAACTTTATGTTGGATTCTATTTCCCAGTGCCTGCTGCTCTCTTTAGTATCGGGGTTGTGATTCTTCTCAACAGCAGACCCCAAGCTGCCCCACTGGTTCTGAACACAAACCCATTTACAACGTGTAACAGCAGGGAGATGTCACGTGTGCTGTTTGCACAGAGGAAATGCTCACTTCCTCTGAAGATACCACAGGTTCCCGCCCTAGCCACTCTTCTCCAGCAGCCCTCCCTCAGTTTAGCCCCAGGATGTTCTGGAAGTCTCTTTAGCTGTAAGGCTGGCACCACCGCCTGTGTCTATGAAGTCTTCACCAAATCCAAGCGGGTGGAGAAGCACGAATTCTCTGGAGCAGGCCTGAACCTTGCCAGGTCCCTTGAACATCTCCTAAGCCTTTCCAACATGGAAGGCTCGCCCGGCCTGCTGGGAGCCAGAGTCCGTCAAGCCCGGTCTGCCGGGCTGAGACTTGGCACGCCGCGCCCGGGGCGCTGCAGCTCCCGGCCCAGCCCACGGTGCCAGCCCTTCCGCAGCGGCCTCCAACACCCAAACTCTGCGCACACACGCCCTGCAAGCAGAAAGCGAGCACTCGGAGAAACACGGATCAGCCCGTCCCATTACTCAGCGACACCGGAAGTTAAGGATCTTGACAGCGGAAATGGAGACCAAGGGGGGATTCCACCCATGGCGCCCTCTACCTTCTGCAGGCTGCAGTGCAGGTCATGGAGCACCTCCGCGCACCCACAGGGTTCAGTGTGACCTAAGCCCAGAGCTTCCCCTTGGTGGGAAAATCATCTTGCATGTCCTTTTTATGTTCCAAATGCTTCCCTGTTGTTCTGAAACATGAGTTAACCTCTCACCAAAAGACACCTCAACACACACGCTTGCAGGCACTGAAGTTCCTAATCCAGCCAAATTCCTTCCTTAGCCAGTCTTGGGAAAAGAAGCGTTAGAGAGACACCATCCACGCCTCGCCTCTCTAGGGGGTGCTGAAGTTTTTTACTGACATATAAAAAGGTAATTTCTTGAATTCATTGGAACGTAAAGTGGCTTGCTCCAGCTCCCTCTCCGCCAGAGAGGCAGTTAGTCATTTCTTCTCTTGTCCATCATAACAGGCACAGCGTCCAACACATTGCCCAACTCAAATCCTGTAATTCCCTCTAAGTCTATCATAACCTTCCAAAATAAGCTTGTTAGTTTAAAATAGCCTTGTAAATAGCACTCACCAACTCACACAGAGCAAATAGTGATTTATACCTGAAAAAAAGGAAAACTGTCAGCATTTGGCTCATCCTCCAGGAAAAAAAAAATGATGTATTTATGAGCTACTGTTTTAGTAATATTTACTGGAAAACATAATTTTTATTTTTTATTGCAAGAATAAAACATGACTGTTAGGGAAATGTCAGAAAACACAGCTAAGAAATAAAATAATAAAAAACTATAATCCCAGGCTGGAGACGTAGCTTATGCTAACATTTTGATTGGTACTCTTCCAGGTCATTCTTTCTCTCTTTCTCAAAATTCATCCTCAAAATGAGATTGCAGTGCTCACCAACCTTTTTGGCAAGGCCATTTTGGAGAGGGAAATCTGTGTCAAGGAATAACTGAGCACGCTGGGCAGTTTTAGCCACTGAAACCCAACCAGCCTCCTGGAGTGTCAGGTCATGTTCATTGGGTTCAAACCATAACAACTTCATTGGGTGCTCGGCCACATTTTAATTCCATGTCATGGTTCTGGGCACTGGGAGGGAGCAAGGGTTGGGGGAGCCAAGAGGACTTACTGTAAGTCAACATGTTTGTTGATCCTGGAACATTAGCTGAGCCAGAGGACAGGAATGCCTTGCAGGGAAGACAGACAAAGAGTGGAGAGATGGTGCCACCACACAGAAGGGTAGGCTGTATTCTCAGGGGACAGACCCTGGGGAGCCTCTCCGTCTGTGGAGAGGACGGTGGTCAATGCCTCACGCTCTGCAAGGCTTTGGGTCCATCAGAAGAGGGCCCTCTCCCAGTAGGAGACTTGTTTATTTGGCATTTAACCAAAAGCATTAGGGCTCCTTTCAGAAACATTTGATCAGGAGCCAATTATTTTAGCATATACTGCAGAGAAAGGAGGTCAATTTAAAGAAAGTTTAGATAAAACAACAGCAGACACAACAAAGCAGCCCTTTAAGGGGCAAAGATGTGGGTGCAGTGTTTCTAGGGAAGGGACACTGACCCCATTCCCTTGAATATGGACAAAGAAGCTCATCAAAGAAGCTCACCAAATCCAGTCATTCATAAGCACGAAAGAGGCCCTCATGCCTCTGCACCCTGGCCAGGAACCAAAGACTCCATCAGCTTTGACACAATCAGTCCTATTAATATGGAGAGGCCTTAGGATTGGAACAAATTCTTCTGGGCAGTCAGCTTGCCTTAAATGATCTGCCAAAGCCCATCCCAGTGTCGTTCGCTCTCTGGCTGAAAAATATCAACACTTAAGGAGGGGAAAAGGAGGACAGAAATGGAGCTCACATTTCCTGAGCTCTTGTGAACACAGAGCATTCCGCGTTACCTGGTGTTGCCTTCACAGTGGTCTCAGTATTACTGTTCCCATTTCACAAATGAGAAATCTGAGGGTCTGATGGCTTTAAGGGACTTGCCCAGGGTCCCCCACCATGTGTCAGAGAACCCAACTCAAAGCATGGGTCTGGATGTCATCTTTTTAACTTCTAAGCTATTCTGGTCCCAATCTCCTTTTTAGTGTTCTTTGTTTACCATTGATCCTTCCCCCCTTTCATCAGAAGAATAATGAGTTTTTACCAGGCATTACGATGAATGAGGAATCTTAGTTCTTCATAGCTGTCCTTCAGGAAAGAACCAGAAGTTGAGATGAGGGTGACCTTCATGTAGATGCAAACTTTTGTATTCCTCTGTTTTAGCTTAATTAACAAAGAAGCACGTTGCACATTTAGCATTTAATATTTATTAAATGTCACTATTATTTATCATTTAATGTTTATCTGATACTTAGCCCGTCCTCCAGAGACACAAATGGAGGGTCAAAAACTAAAAAGCAGGAAAGAGAAAGTGAGGAGAGTGAATAAGACATTCAAGTTTGAGGGAGGGCCAGGAGCGGTGGCTCACACCTGTAATTCCAACACTTTGGGAGGCCGAGGCGGGCAGATCACCTGCAGTCAGGAATTCAAGACCAGCCTGGCCAACATGGTGAAACCCCGTCTCTATTCAAAATACAAAATTTAGCCAGGCGTAGTGGTGGCCACCTGTAATTCCAGCTACTCAGGAGGCTCAGACAGGAGAATTGATTCAACCTGGCAGGCGGAGGTTACAGTGAGCTGAGATCGTGCCACTGCACTCCAGCCTGGGTGACAGAGTGAGACTCTGTTGAAAAAAAAAAACAAAAAACAAAGTTTGAGGGAGAAGATAAAGTTTGTCGTCCCATGCATTCTTAAATATTGTTCTTCCTATGCCCAAAGCATTACCCAATAATGCAGTTCCCTTCAAATAAAAAAGCAACGCTTCCCTGGGCAGGGAGCTGGCCACAGAGCGCACTGCATGCGAGACCCCTGTCCACAGGACACAGATTCCAACTGTGGTTTTCCAGGGGTGGAACCGATGGCCCTGGGCCATCTGTGCTCTCTCAGCAGGACCACACCAGGTTTCACCGTGACAGCTGAGCAGGGCTAAGATTGCAGCCTTCAGCACTCTGGAAAAAAACAGCTGCTGAGGTTCCTTTGCTGTGCTGGCCTGGTCTCCATTGGTCAATGGGACATTAAGGTCTTTGTTATTCATGCAGCAGTTGGAATCTCTGTCCATTTAAGGAAGGAAGCCGCAGGGTAATCCAGCCCTGGCGGTGCCATCGTCCAGTGACTCACTCATTTCTGCCACGTGAACTGTGGGTGAACCCGGGTCCTTCCTCAGACGTGGTGTACAACCTGCACTCGATTAAACTTAATGGATTCCTGAGGAATATGTGCGGTCTATATATTAAGTCAAATTAAGCCTCATGCACCATAAACCATGCTCTCTGTTTGTTTTGATAACATTAGCGAATAGGAAGGAAAAAAGTTCAGGTCTGGGAAAACAGCAAAGAACATGGCCACACTGGTTTACCCCAAAGGGAATCCAAACCAGTGCCTGCCTGGTACACTTGGAGGGCTAAGGGTTTCGTCCCAGGGGCACACGGGGCTGGGAAAGGCTAGGGAATGGCATAGAGCTGAGCATGGTCCTTGAGTGAGGAGGCACTGGGTTCAATCCCTGCTGTGCTCCTTGCTAGCCATGTAACCCTGGGTATCTCATTAATGACTCCTGGCTTCAGTTTCTTCATCTGTGGAATGGACCATCCATACTTCATAAAGTTGGCATGAGAATGAAATAAGTAAAGTGTTGTATTAGTTCATCTGCATTCCTTTAAAGGAATACCTAAGACTGGTAATTTATAAAGAAAAGAGGTTTATATGGCTCGGGTTCTGCAGGCTGTGCAAGCATGGCACCAGCATCGGCTTGGTCTCTGGTGAGGCCTCAGGGAGCTTCCAGTCATGGCGGAAGGCAACAAGAGCCAGGGTGTCACACAGTGAGAGAGGGAGCAAAAGATGGAGGAGGAGGAGCCAGGCTCCTTTAAACAACCAGATCTCACACGAATTGGAAGAGTGGGAACTCACTCACCACCGAGGGCGTGGCACTACACCATTCATGAGGGATCCATGTCCGTAACCCAAACACTCCCATCAGGTCCCACCTCCAACATTGAAGAATTACATTTCAACATGACATTTGGAGGGGACAGATATCCAAACTGTATCAAGCATTTAGCACAGTTTGTGGCAAGGGTACATAGTAAGAACTAATAAAAGATGGGAATGTACATATGTTTTTATTCATGTATATGTGCACACATATATGTGTACTAATACATAGATGTATCTCTATATATGTATATACATGTATACATATATATACACATATAGGTGTATGTATATGTACTGTATATAAGTGAATATGTGTATAAATATATGTATATATCATATATGTATATGTATATGTGTTTATATTTGTGTGTGTGTCCATATATATACATAATTATATATCAGCCTTTGTATATGTATTGGGTCATAAGTGTCAGAAAGCCTAGGCAAGGTTGGCAGAGGAGCCACAGTGCCCGGGAAGCAGTGGGCAGAGGAAGGGGTGTGACCCCAGGTGCCCAAACCTACCCGGGCAGTAAAAGAGCTTTCTCGGCCAGGCGTGGTGGCTCACACCTGTAATCCCACCACTTTGGGAGGCCGAGGCAGGCAGATCATGAGGTCAGGAGTTCGAGACCAGCCTGGCCAACATAGCAAAACTCTGTCTCTACTAAAAATACAAAAATTAGCCAGACAGGGTGGCGCACACCTGTGATCCCAGCTACTTGGGAGGCTGAGGCAGGAGAATGGCTTGAACCCAGGAGGCGGAGGTTGTGATGAGCTGAGATCGTAGCACTGCACACCAGCCTGAGTGACAAAACAAGACTCCATCTCAAAAAAAAAAAAGAGCTTTCTCTTCGAGGCCCGTTGAGATCTGGGGAAGGGAAGCCGATGTTATCAGATGGGCCTCTTAGGAGAGAGGGGCTGTCCTTTTGTGTCGTTTTTGCTGTTTCTGAAAACTGAAACTAGAGGCTATATGCTGCCAAGATTTCTTTAAGTTTCTTCATCTGTGGAATGGCCCAGCTATACTTCATAAAGTTGGTGTGAGAATAAACTAAGTAAAGTGTTGTGCTAGTGCGTTTGCGTTGCTGTAAAGGAATACCTAAGACTGGTCACTTACGGAGGAAAGAGGTCGATGCGGCTGGCGGTTCTGCAGGCTGTGCAAGCGTGGTGCCAGCATCTGAATCCAAAGACTCTTTCAAGGGAGAGCCAGTGGCTAAACTGCCGCAGGAAATGATGTCCCATGGCAGACGCCTGCTTTTCTGGGCCTTCCAGACCAGGGCAGTTCTGTTCCCAGGACCTCAGGAGGGAAGCAGCGTAAATCCAAGCAGCTGAAGGACGGAGGAGTAGGCTTTATTTTTTCCAGCAACGCCGTTGTCCCAACCATGCCATTAGCAATCTGGGCCCGTAACGCAGCATAGGATGTGTTTTTCGGTACAGTGATCCTCAGGGGCTGCCTCTTCCTCCTTCTTGCCTTGGCCTCCCATCAGAGAGCAGGCTCTGGAAGCACGATGCCTGGTAAAAGGGGACGAGAATGAGCAAACAGGCCATCATAGTTCAAACAGCCACCCTGCTCTAACTCAGGGAGGGACTTCCGATCCGTGAGCTCCAACGACCCTCGGTGTCCTCCTTTGACAACGAGGACAAGTGGATTGAACTTCCCGGGGCTTTTGTGAGGACCCAATGTGATTGTGTGTACATGCACGTGGTGGGGCCTTGGAAGTCAATGCAACATTGCACATGTACACCTCTTTCAGGGATTTGCACACCCTAGGGACCACTGCAAGTTGGCTCATATTTTTGCCCCCAACACAGTGGTGACATTAAAATGCATGAAAGGGCCACATCTTGGGCCTGTAACCATCAGTCTAAGAATGATGGAGCTGCAGGCCAGGGTCCGTCACTGCCCGCCTGGAGAAGGAGTTTCAGCCTTTAGGCCACGACACCCGTGGGCAAGAGAATCTAGCTGTTGTGGGAAGAGTGAGTACCGAAACTCAGAAAGGTTTTCAAAATCAATTTTGTTTTACTTTGAGTTTTCCATGGGAACCATTCCAAAAAGATCTGGAGCTTAGCTGTGGGCTGGATGTTGGTAGCAAGAATGTCCAATAATACATGCTCTTACATAATGTGAGAGTCTATGCCATCCAGCACTTTCCGCAGCATGTGGGCAGGTGCAGGTGGGTGAGGAGTTTGGGAAGCAGCACAGAATATCTCAGCACCGGGAACGCTGAAAAGGAGGGCAGCGGGCACACTGAGACACCAGCACCTTCACACGGGCCCTCCTTCACACCTGGTTACTACATATTTCACAGGAGATGTTCGTCTCCCTCCGGTCAACAGTTCTTCACCAAATCATCACAGTGAAATAAACCAAAGCCCTGTTGCACAGCTGTAGTCTTCATCTCCCTTCTTTGCATTCCAGTCACAGACTTCGGGGCGTTGGCCCACCTCTTTCTACCCCTTTTGTCAACGCCTTGGCTCTGGAATCCTTCCTCTCGCCTCTCCCCGCCCAGGGGTGGTGCTGACCTTGCCCCGGAAGGAGGAACCCTTGGCAGCACTGGGTGGAAAGGCGCCAGCGTGGCTGGAAGGAACCAAGGGCTTGATCCCAGGAGACTGTGCGGCTATTGACTCTCCTGCCAATTGTCTGGAGGGAGAAGCACAAAGTGCCCACTGTGAGAGGTGCCTATCGGGCCATGCCAATCAGTGAGGGGACGACAGTGTGTGCTTTTGTGATCTGGAGGCTGAATGTGGCAGGGGCGGGGAGGAGCTGGGAGGCAAACCTCTCCAGCCTTGGGGATGGGGCACTGGGGAATGTGCGAGGGAAGGGCTGTCTCCCAGCCTGCCCCACATCCAGTAACTGGCTTCGCTGAGATTCTTTGTCAAATTCAAGAGAGGCCAGAGGGAAGATGTGAGAAACAGCATCTCTATAGAAAAAACTGAAATGCGATCTCACCTGCATAACTGCACTTGTGGAGCAGAGAGAGACGCCACCACTAACAAGAAAGAAGGAGAAAGAGAGAAGCTCTTGTTTCTTAACTTGTCCATCTCTCGTTATCGAAAGAGTTTCTGTGTTTCCAGTGGCGTTTTCCAGAAAAATAGAAATTCGGAAGGAACTTTATGTCACTTTTTGTATAGAGTGAAGCAGCCCTGACAAATCAGCTTTAAGGGAGAAGCCTCCCTCTCAGATCCAGAACTTTCCTCCAGGGTCCCCAGACAGACAGGTGTCCAACCCATTTTCTTGGGTGCAACAAGTAGGTGCCAACTTGGGAGCTGGAGGTCACGAATGAAAGATCACACTCAAATGTGCAACTCCCGGGCCCCGCCAGTTGAACCCTTCTAGGAAAGGGTTGCTGAGTTTCTCCTTGGACCCATGACGCCCGTTCTGGGGCACTTACCCTGGTCTCCCTTGCCTGGGGGTAATGTTTGTTTTATTAGCCCCTCTAAATGTCAAACCCCTTGAGAGCAGGAACTTAAGCATTTGGGGGTTCTCTGGAGTTCTAAGCTCAGAACCTTGTAAATGACCGACACTCAAAACATGTGTTAAGTGAAAAAAATAGGACTGGGAATATATGACGGAAATAGCCTCCTCGCTGCTCTCCTGCCCATCTTGCATGTTACCATGGCATGACTGAATGAGTGAAAAATAAATCGGAGACTGAGACGTAGTTAACAGAAAGCTTCTGAAGTCCTTCACCTGGTCCCCAGGGTTCATAAGTTTTTCCTCGGTGTTCAAGTGCTGCAATGGGAAAATGCTAAGTTAAAAGACAAGGAGGTACAGTGTCAGGCCCAGTGCTGGGGAAATGAGGGCGAGGAAGGGAAGGAGGAGGAGACACATCCACTTCTGGGAAGAGGGACAGGAGTGGGCAGGGGTGGGCTGGGGAAGCACTGCCCCCAGAGAAACAGCTCCTCCGGTGCCCAGGCTGGGAGAAAGAGCTCACCAAGCACCTAGCATCCAGGGCTCCCTGCACCACAACCAAGGAAGTAAGGAAGGTACTGGGCCCCGGCTCGTGGCAGGGATGGGAGGAGGAAGCATTGCTGCTACTTGGGCACATTAAAACCAGAAGGAGATATCACTTTACTCCTGAGAGTGGCCGTTATTGAAAGTCAAAAACAATAGATGTTGGCGGGGAGGTGGTGAAAAAATAAATGCTTATATGCTGCTGATGGGAATGGAAGTGAGTTCAGGCTCTGTGGAAAACAGTATGGAGGTCTCTTAAACAACTCCAAGTAGATCGACCATTTAATCCAGAAATCCCACTGCTGGATATTTACCCAAAGGAAATAAACTCATTACATCAAACAGACGTCTGCACGCATATGTTTATTATGGAACAATTGCAAAGATATGGGACCCACCTGAGTGCCCATCCGTCAATGAGTGCATAAAGAAAATGTGGTATATATACACCCTGGCGTACTACTCAGACTCAAACAGGAATGAAATCATGTCGTCCGCAGCAAATTGGATGGAGCTGGAGGCCATTATTCTAAGTGAAGTAACCCAATGAAAAACCAAATACCATACATTCTCCCCTGTAAGTGGGAGCTAAGCTATGGGTGTGCAGAGGCAGACAGAGTGAAATAATGGACTTTGGAGACTCAGAAGCGGGAGGAAGGGAAGGAGGTGAGAGAGAAAACCCACATATTGGGTACAATGTACACTGCTTGCATGACCACTGCACTCAAATCCCAGATTTTCACCGCTAGACCATTCATGCATGCAACCAAAAACCACTTACACCCTGAAAGCTATTGAAAAATTTTGTTGTTGTTTTTGTTTTATATGTCATTTTTTAAGAGTTTTTTAAATTAGACTTTAAGTTCTGGGGTACATGTGCAGAATGTGCAGGTTTGTGACGTAGGTATACACATGCCATGGTGGTTTGCTGCACCCATCAACCTGTCATCTACATTAGATATTTCTCCTAATGCTCTCCCTCCCCATGCTCCCCATCCCGACAGGCTCCACTGTGTGATGTTCCCCTCCCTGCGTTCATGTGTTCTCATTGTTCAACTCCCACTTATGAGTGAGAACATGCGGCTTCCAGCTTCATCCATGTCCCTGCAAAGGACATGAACTCATCCTTTTTTATGGCTGCGTAGTACTCCATGGTGTATATGTGCCACAGTTTCTTTATCCAGTCTATCATTGATGGGCATTTGGGTTGGTTCCAAGTCTTTGCTATTGTGAACAGTGCCGCAATAAACATACGTGTGCATGTATCTTCATAGTAGAAAGATTTATAATCCTTTGGGTATATGAATTACCTGTTTAATAAATGGTGTTAGGAAAATTGGCTAGCCATATGCAGAAAGCTGAAACTGGATCCCTTCCTTACACAGTATACAAAAATTAACTCAAGATGGATTAAGACTTAAATGTAAGACCTAAAACCATAAAAACCCTAGAAGAGAACCTAGGGAACAGTACTCAGGACACAGGCATGGACAAGGACTTCATGACACCAGAACACCAAAAGCAATGGCAACAAAAGCCAAAACAGACAAATGGGATCCAATTAATGTATTGAAATTAAAGTTAATAATAAAGCAAAAAACTACATAATAAAGTAACCTCATAGAAATCTTGAAACGATAAAGAGGACATGGGAAAACAGCAAGGACTCATTTTCGAGTGTCAAGTTGAAAATTAATCCCTGGGACTATAACAATTACTCTGGGTTATCCTTCTCTATTCCCCAGCACCACTACCACACACTCACACACTACCGCACACACACAGACACAGACACAGAGTTAATTCACTGCAAAGTGAAGCATCTTCCTTCAGACACATCAAGACAGGTTGAGACAAGCACCTCCTAAACAGCCAGGAAGAACTGAGGGTCTAAAGTCTCATGAAAACGTTAAGCTGCAAAGGGCTGGGTGCAGTGGCTCACACCTGTAATCTCAGCACTTTTGAAGGCTGAGGTGGGCGGATCACTTGAAGTTGGGAGACCAGCCTGGCCACCATGGTGAAACTTGGTCTCTACTAAAAACACAAAAAGTAGCCAGGTGTGGTGGCGGGTGCCTGTAATCCCAGCTACTTGGGTGGCTGAGGCAGGAGAATTGCTTGAACTTGGAGGTGGAGGTCGCAGTGAGCAAAGATGGTGCTAATACAGTCCAGCCTGGGCGACAGAGCAAGACCCTGTCTCAAAACAAAACCAAAACAACGAGAAAACCCAAAAATGCTATGCTGTAAAGAATGCATTACTTTCACTGATTCTCTTAAAATCTGAAACCTGTGGCAGAGCCCCTCGGTGGGGGCGTCATTCTGCTGCTACGCACCAGCCCAACACAGCCTCACACACCCACCCATCAGATAATCTGGAGAAGCTCAGATAATGTGGAAAATAACGGAATATCGAAGCCTGCATGTTGACGTGATATAGGGAAAGGGAGATGAACATTCCTGAATCCTCAGCTCCCGTGAAATGTCACACTCTCTCCAGACAGCTTCTGGCTGAATCTGGAGGTGGTGTGGCCAGAGGGTCTTTCATCTGAGTTAAACTGAAACTCAGACAAGAGAAGAGAACAGTGTAGGGGAGCCGGCTGTCTATGAAAGAGAGCTGTTGTTGCAGCTCCTGAACCCAGAGAGAAGGAAGGAGAGAGAGCCAGGGACTCCGGTTGAGGCTGGAGGGCCCCTCCTGCTGCACGGGGAGCCTTGCTCTCCCCGGTTCCCCAGCGCCCACCCATCGTGGTCCCCGCGGCGCACACAGTCTGTTGGCCAGTGGCTGGGGAGATCCAAGGCACTGAGTCATCCTGGTCTCCAGAAAGATGAGCTCCCTAAACAGAAATGGCATCTCTTTTCTGTGCAGCAGCTCACTGCTGCCCGCTTCTTCAAGCCCACTCCCAGCACCTCTGGGCATCCACCCTGTACCCAGACTACTGAGACAGCTCAGGGCAGGGGGAAAAAGGACAAGCATCTGTGGACTCAAGGATCACAGAGCTCCTCACAAAAAGAAGGGATGGGACATTGCTCACGATTAAGTGCACTCCCAATGTCAGTGCACATCAGGGTAATGGCAAAGTTGGCAACCTGATTGAAAGTGCAGAAGCCCCCTAGCCAAAGCTTCTGCGTCCCCCAGGACAGTCCTGATCTCAAATGCTCTGTCCCCCAAAGCTGCTGAAATGTTCCAGTGTTTCTGATCTTTAGGGGCATCTTAACACCATCTCTCTGACTGCCTCTCACTCCCGGAAGCTGTGGGCTCGCATCTTTCAGACGGTGGCTACTTTAATTTGGAAACGGCGGTCCCTGCAATTCAGAGTGAACGTTTGTCTGCGGTGGCCAGTGATGTCCCTGGAGGAGGAGAGAAAAGAGATGGACGTTAGGTGACGATTGCAGATATTGGGCTGTCTCAACAATGGGAATGATGGGAGCTGGAGGCCAAGGCCTGAAAGTTGAGAATGTGTTTCCGGGATTGGTAGAAGCAGGGGTTTGTGGCACGGGAGTGTGTGTGTGACAGGGGTGACGAGGATGGGAGCTTGGTGTAAGCTGATGATGTGGAGCCTCGAACACCCAGCCTAGCAGTGCAGACTTAATGCTTTATGTCCGTGTCACCTGAAAAACCTACTGTCCTCCCAGATGTGAACCGATGTTCCCTGAGGGATGGGGGCTGGGTCCCATTCTCCATCCTTCCTTGTCTCATTCTGTTCCCTGGAATTCTGGCCTATACCAACCATGTGATCTGGACTCCCATGGCCTTTGGTTTTGGGTTGGGTTCAGTCGGTACGGGGGTTGAGAAAGGCAGAAGCCAGTGCGTTTGTTTATTCCCGAGCTCCTTGCTGCCATGCTCTTTCGAGTTTCAGGCAGTGCTCCTCCCAAGTTCATACCTGGGCTGGGCTGGGCTCTCCTCCCTCGTGGTGAAGCCTCAGGTGGGAGCAGCTTCGCTCTGCTGCCAACCCCAGGGTGCCACATCATCCCCTCACTGGTTTTCTTGCTCTGTTCTCGCTTCTGTTGACAGTCCTCACAATGACTCATTTCATGAGCCGTCTGCTTCCTGCCAGGATCCCAGTCAAGGAAATTTGGGGGACACGCCTGAAAATTTGCTTATTAGCATCTTAAGCCTCCAAAAAGTCCTGCAGTAAAGAAACCCTTAAATTTTGTTTGGTCTACAAAAAGCTTTTTTAATTTTTTTCCTGGAAAATATTCCCTGAAATGGAATTAATTCTTCCAGAGTGTAGAAATTGCTGCTATAAATGAAGGATCATTTGAGGAGGGGATGCTTTGGGAAAAGCCGTTTGACCGCTGGGAAGGATGGACCGGGAAGAACAGAAACAGGGACATCAGAAAGGAGCATGGGTAATAAATAGTCTCACCATGAAGGTGTGATTTGGGTCACGGCAATGGGAAGGAAGGGACATGAACAGGCTCTGCTGGACCCCTTCCACTGGCCCCCACGAGGCTGGACAGATACTATGACCTCCAGCAAGAACAGAGCCTCTGCCAATGGTGAGTTCCATGATTCAGCCTGATACCCTCTTCAATTATTATTTTTATCATCAAATTTCATTTTACTGGAATTCTTATTAGGAGCACTCAGAAAATACTACCTATGACGCAAAAAGTGGGCAGGGCCCAGAAGTAGAATGAAATCCGCTCATTAAACACAGTCGATTCTTTCTCGCCAGTGGTTGTACAATTCAAAAATAGCACCCATTTTGATGAGAAAACTGCAGGTTTTAATAACTGTGATGACCTGTTATTAAAGAGGAATTAGGATGCTGAGGAGCATGTTTGGAGGGCGACGGGTAGACAGCCCGTGGTCTCATGTTAATGGGAAACCGCTTTTTTCTCAAGACCGTCCTTGGTCGAAGGTCTTAATTTATGAGGTTTTTGTGTCAGTAGAACTTTTGCCACGTTCTTCAATAAAACTAGCACTGCTCTATCCTCCTGACAAACTCCGAGGACCGAAGTCGTCCCAGCACCCCCTCTCTGCCTTCCTTAGCGTTGCATCATGACCAGGGAGACGACACAACCACTCTGTCTTCCTGTGTTCACATTTCTGCTTAATGTTTTTACCTTAATTGAACTTTTTCACAGAAATCCAGAGATAGAGCTGAGAACCCCAGGCCTCCTGACAGACGCGTTGTTAAGGTGGTATAATCAATTCTCAATTATTTTCAACAAGGAAAGGAAGCATTAGAGCTGGTACCAGAGGACTCCAGGAAGCCTGCTCAGCAGGCTGGAGTCACAGAGGAGGGACTCAGGGGCAGGCAGATACCCTGCAGGCACTAAGAGTTCTTGGTTGGATAAAAGCCTAAAGGAGCCCTTTTTTTCTTTTCTTTTCTTTTCTTTCTTTCTCTTATTCCTTTCTTTCCTCCCTCCCTTCCTTCCTTTCTCTTTCTCTCTTTCTCTCTTTCTTTCTTTCTTTTCTTTCTTTTTCTCTCTCTCTCTCCCCTTCTCTCCTTCTCTCCCTCTCTTTCTCTCTTTCTTTCTTTTCAGAGTTTTGCTCTTGTTGCCCAGGCTGGAGTGCAATGGCATGATGTCAGCTCACTGCAACCTCTGCCTCCCAGGTTCAAGCGATTCTCCTGCTTCAGCCTCCTGAATAACTGAGATTACAGACGCCTGCTGCTGCACCCAGATAATTTTTTGTATTTTTAGTAGAGACAGGGATTTCACCGTATTGGCCAGGCTGGTCTCGAACTCCTGACCTCAGGTGATCCACCCACCTCGGCCTCCCAAAGTTCTGGGATTACAGGCATGAGCCACTGTGCCCAGCCAAAAGAAGCCCTCTCTAAGTGGTTTGGATCCAGGAGACATAGCCTTCCTGGAGAAGAGTGCATGGGTTTTGAAGACACAGTGGCTGTCTCCAATACCCAGGAAGAGTCATGGGAAAAAGCAAGAGGGCTTATTCCCTGCAGCTCTGAAGAGCGGCCTAGAACAAATGGTCAAAATGCTAGAGTGCTATGAGGCCAGGTGCAGTGGCTCACACTGTAATCCCAGCACTTTGGAAGGCCTAGGAGGGAGAACAGTTTGAGCCCAGGAGTTGGAGACCAGCAGGGCAACATAGTGAGACTACGTCTCTACAAAAAAATTTTTCAACTTATACAGGTTTGATGGCACCCACCTATAGTCCCAGCCACTGAGAAGAGTGTGGCAGGAGGGTCCCTTGAGCCCAGGAGTTTCAGGTTACAATGAGCTATGATCTCACCAATGCACTCCAGCCTGGGTGACAGAGTGAGACCCTACCTTAAAAAAATAATGCCATGGTACTACGGACTCTGGATGATAATGATGTGTCAATGTAGGTTCACCATTCATCCATTGTAAAAAATGCACCGCTCCGGTGGGAGATGTTGATAACTCAGGAGGCTACTCTGTGGAAGGGGCAGGGAGATGGGTGGGCAAAGAGAATACAGGAAATCTCTGTACCTTCTGAATCTTGCTGTGAAACTAAAACTGTCCCCTGTAAAAATAAAGTGTATTTTAAAAAATGATAGACTTGAGCAGGGCACGGTGGCTCACGCCTGTAATCCTAGCACTTTGGGAGGCCAAGGCAGGTGGATCACCTGAGGTCAGGAGTTCAAGACCAGCCTGTCCAACATGGAGAAATCCCATCTCTACTAAAAATACAAAATTAGCCGGGCGTGGTGTCACATGCCTGTAATCTCAGCTACTTGGGAGGCTGAGGCAGGAGAATCACTTGAAGCCGGGAGACAGAGGTTGCAGTGAACCGAGATCATGCCATTGCACTCCAGCCTGAGCAACAAGAACAAAACTCCATCACAAAAAAAAAAAAAAAGACGGGCTCAATTTTCCTTGAACTGAAGGAATCTCCTGGGATCTGTGGCAGCAGCATAGATCTGACTTATCACTGGGCGTTGATTGTAAATCATTTCCACCTGCATTTCAATAGACAGCAGCTCTTCTTAAGGAAAAAGAGGATAGACCTCTCCAGTGATCTCAAATGTGTAACATGCCAAAGTTCGTGTAAAAAACAAGATGCACAAGCCCGTTTCCAGAAAAGCCTTCTAGTACCTAAACGCCGTTAACATCTTTCCTTGTCACAGCGCCCATAGAGTGGTCTATTCCATTTTTCTTAGGAAAAGGATGAATCAGTTTCCAAATTCTAAATCTTTACATCCAAGGGACTGGGTGAAACAAAAAATATGATCTTCACGGAGCTCTTCTCAATGGGAGCAGAAAAGTGTTCCAGGCCTGGAGAGCTTCATGAGTCAGTTCAAGGCTATTAGGTTATTTATGGTTTGAGATCATCAAATGCCACACTCGTAAATTAGTCAAAGCGATATAAACATATACACACACTTCCTTTTTAAAGGAAGGAAGGATCTGTAAACAGACTTCTACAGCTCTTCCCAGCTACTACAGACCAGTCTGTATTGACAAGGTGTAGATAACACAGGAAAATGGGAGATTTAAGTGCCCCCTAAGAAGCAATTTTCCTCACAAACCTCCAGACCATAAGGGCTGAGACGATGCACATTATATGGTTGCTTAAAATGGGATGAAGCCGGAGTGGTGGCTTATACCTGTAATCCCAACACTTTGGGAAGTCAAGGCAGGAGAATTGCTTGAGCCTAGAAGTTTGAAACCAGCCTGGACAGCATAGCAAGATCCCATCTTTAAAAAGTATTTAAAAATTAGCTGGGGGTGGTGACGCATGTCTGCAGTTCCAGCTATTTGTGAGGCTGAGGTGGGAGAATCTCTTGAGCTCAGGAGGTCAAGGCTGCAGTGAGCCGTGATGGCACCACTGCACTCCAGCCTGGGTGACAGAGCAAGACCTTGTCTAAAAAAAAAAAAAAAAACCCTTGGGGTAATTTGAGAGTATTCAGGGACATAGGTTAGACAACCCCCGCCAACCTTTCCAAGCTTAAGATTTCATGAGACCCCCCCCACACCCCCACCACCCCGCATCTGCAGAGTCACCAAGAAGAAAGAAAGCCCTTGAGTTATGGAGAAATGGTCCCAAGGGAACTGGAGTCAGCAACAATATAACTGCTGGATGAAAAGTGAGCAGACCATGGGCAACAGAGAAATAAGAATAAACTATAAAATAACTGCTGGAATGTGCAGTCTGTACGCCTTTCCATTTGAAAGTCAACACATCTGCTAACTCACTGGTCTTCAGAGAAAACCCCAATTTATAGATATGGTTGTTGATGCTTCAAGGGTAGACAGATTGCTAAAGGTTGAAGAGTGGATAAGTATCCGTGCCAGAAAGAAAAGAAAAGTGCTCTGACTAAGGCTGTGTTCAACAGCCAAAACACCTACTCAAGTCAAGGCATTGGCAAACAGAACAATTCCACGGGCGGGTTTTCAGCATGTGGGCACAACAAGCCAGCGGACTCACCATTTGTTTTCCAACCAGGTAAAGCAGCACCGTGTGGGGCAGTTTAAGTCAGCTGAGCTCACTGCACTGCCTTCCAGCTGCTGAGAGCCCCCCTCCCAACTGGTCGCTTTGTTTCTTTCCAGGGACTGAATAATGATTCATGGGAGGATTGGCTGCTTGGAAGTCAAGACTGCGTAAAGCGCTGTGTGAGAAGGAGTGGCGTTCATTTTCCTGAGCCCTGGCGATCCTAGAGTGGTCTGGGGAGAGCGCGTATCGACCTCTGTGTGCCAGGCTCAGCTGCGTGCCCGGCTGAGTAAGGACAAGATTGGAAGCCACAGCTCCTTTCTGGGATTTTGTGGAAAATATCTCACTGTTTCCCTTTACACAGCCAAGTGCCCTAAACACCTTGTTAGTAGGAAGGGTGGGCTAAGCATCTCCTGTGCCCCTCTGGCTAGCTCCTATCTTGGAAGGAATAAAAATCAAGAGAGATCTGATGTCCAGCTTGCCGGAACAACTCTGGAAGAAGTTTCCAAAGGCAACAGGAAAGGAAGCTTTGCAGGTTTGTTAGGGTGAGCAAGAGGAGGGACCCAAGGCGGGGCTCATTCTACCCATCAGAAACCAAAGTCCTCGGGGAAGGAGGGAGAGGCTGGATGGAGGTGCCTGCGCTTGTCCTCTGCCTTCTCTGTGGCCTCTCTCATCACCACGGGGACTCTGCAGACTCTTGACCGAGGCCTGCCTGGGCTGCCGTCTGTGCCCACAGGGAGATTCCACCTGGATTAAGCAGAGAGCTTGTAAGAGCTGTTCTGTGTGTTTTCAAGAGAAAAGCAAGCATGTGGTAGAAAACAGAGACTAGGTCTCCTAAACAGGATCAGAGGAAGGGCAGGAGGAGAGAGAATGGTGCTTAGCTGCCTGTGTCCTGCCAATTATTATATGCTCTGCTTATGTTTTCAGCAAGTGATTTTCCATTCCTGGGGAAGAGGCCACAGTGAGGGTCACCAGGACTATCCCTCAGGCACCAGGAAAAATACAGTCCCAAACAGAAGCAGTGTCTGCCCGTGGGTCAGTGAGTGCCAAAATATCACGGGTCCTGTTCTGACGCGGGGTTCTCCTCCCTTAGGTATTTTTAAACATGTTTATAATCCTGTCAGAGCTTAACATGAAGACTTGGATGATGCCTGATCAGCCAATGTCTGTCTGAAATGGGATAGTGTGGGCACTCCTCCCCCTGTCTGCTGGGACACTGTCCTTCCCTGGAGTTACTGCTCTTCAAGACACTAGCCTGGTTGACAGCAAAGGTGGAAATACTGTCCCTTCCTCAGGGAAGCCTGCCTTGATTTCTCCAGACAAGCTTCTCCCAACACAGCATAGTACTCAGTACCATTATAGTACTTCATAGTACTTAGTACTTCATATAGTACTTTGTGGTACTTAGTACCATTATAGCCAACCAATTAAATTGGGTGCTTATCCATTTAAACTTTGCCTCTGTGCTGTGTTATAAACTTTTAGAAGGAGAGACCCTGTCAATCCAATGTCTTTCCAGCTACTAGAACAGGGCCTGGTGCACAGTAGGTACCCAGTGCCTACTTGTTGGATGAATGACTGAACAAACGAATGGCATTCTGGCCCAAGAGGACACTGTTACCTGGAGAGAAAGGATGCAGGCCCTGAGCCCATGGCTATTTGCTCATCCCCATTCTGAATGGCACAGCAAGAGAAAAGGCTTAGGATGCCTACAGACCAGGCCTCAAATCCCAGTTCCATCCTATACCAACTCTATGATGCTGGGAGAGTTTTCCTATCTCTGATCCTCAGTTTTCTTATCTGTGAAGTGGGGAGAGTAACAACATCCACTTCAGTGACTTGCTGGTATAAGGTACCAAGCACAGTGTCTGGCACATAGCAGGTGCTAAATAAGCATCAGTTTCCTTGGAAGGTCCAGAAGGGAAAATAAATTGCACACTGGCAATACGTGTAGAAGGGTAGTTGAGAGGGTTTTAGCTAGAAAGGCAGCCCTTCTGGGACAGACATCCAGCTTAGTATGTATAACATATCTAGATTAGCATGTACCAGACATCTAGCTTAGCATATATATAGGTCACACACGAACCAGGCCTAGCAGTGGGGAAGACACTCTCACCTGCCCAGCCCAGTTAGTGGGGAACAAACTCCTTCAAAGAGATGAGGCTGTGATATTGTTGGCCAGGAGCGGTGGCTCACACCTGTAATCCCAGCACTTTGGGAGGCCGAGGTGGGTGGATCACGAGGCAAGAGATGGAGACCATCCCAGCCAACATGAAACCTCGTCTCTACTAAAAATACCAAAATCAGCCAGGCATGGTGGCGATCGCCTGTGGTCTCAGCTACTTGGGAGGCTGAGGCAGAAGAATTGCTTGAACCCGGGAAGTGGAGGTTGCAGTGAGCGGAGATCCTGCCGCTGCATTCCAGCCTGGCGACAGAGTGAGACTCCATCTCAAAAAAGAAAAGAAAGAAAACGATGAGGCTGTGGTGATGTCTTTTAAACTATGCACAAGAGGGCTATAGAGCAGAGGATGCTCACTCCACAAAGCTTGCAAACCCAGAAAGACAACCGTTAGTCTCTGTGTCCGAAGCAGAGCTGGGCCCCAGCCCCCTGGGATCCCCATGATACTCTTCTTCCTATGAGCCTTGCTGTGACCTGGGCACAACCAACTCCCAGTCTCAGGGGAGACGAGGGACAGGGGCATGGGGCAGGAGAGGGGAGGTGGGAAGAGAAGGCGAGGCGTGGGCATGTTAGCCTGGAGCCAGGCAGGACAAGGGAGCTAGAAGAAGTGTGGGAGAGGCTGCAAGGGATAGGTCTGAGGCTGGGGAGTGACGTGTAACATGGAAATGAACGTGTCATGTGTGATCGTGCATCCATCTTTTTTCTTTTTAAGAGATGAGGTCTTTTCTCTGTTGCCCAAGCTGGAGTGCAGTGACATGATCATAGCTCACAACAGCCCTGAACTCCTGGGCTCAAGGGATCCTCCTCCCCAGCCTCCCCACTAGCTGGGATTACAGGTGCACTCCATTATGCCGGAATAGTTTTGTTTGTTTTTGGCAGAGATGGGGGTCTCGCTACATTGCGCAGGCTGCTCTCAAACTGCTGGCCTCAAGCAATCCTCCTGCCTCAGCCTCCCCACATGCTGGGATTATTAGACACGCATCTGTCCTTTAAACATGCATATTCTCTGTCCTTCAAATAGGGCTGGGAGCAGCTGAGGCAGTGAGAAAACTGCCCCACTCGTGCACCCACTCACACCTTCGCTCCCTTAGCAGACGCTTATCAAGCCTTCACTTCATGCAGACAACATGCTGGGGACAGAGTGATGGGCAAAGCAGACAGTCCACAGCCTCCAGATTCCACAGCCTCCAGAGTCCACAGCCTCCAGAGTCCACAACCTCCAGACAGTCCACAGCCTCCAGAGTCCACAGCCTCCAGAGAGTCCACAGCCTCCAGAGAGCCCACAGCCTCCAGATTCCACAGCCTCCAGAGTCCACAGCCTCCAGAGAGTCCACAGCCTCCAGAGTCCACAGCCTCCAGACAGTCCACAGCCTCCAGAGTCCACAGCCTCCAGAGAGCCCACAGCCTCCAGATTCCACAGCCTCCAGAGTCCACAGCCTCCAGAGTCCACGGCGGGAGAAAGCCCTCCATATCAGTCACAGCTGCGGAGACGCTGCACCTGGCAGGTGCTAAGAAGGGAAAGGAGAGGGGCTTTCAGCGGGCACAGGTGGGGGTCCAACCCAGCTCCCCTGCTTCCACCTTTCTTCAGGTGACTTCGGTGTCCTGAATGGCCAGTCCTCTTCCTGCTGAGGAGGGAAAGGAGAAGGAAACCAATGATCTGTGTCTCGACGCTGGTGACATCTGGGCCTGAGACCCAGAACAGCTGGGGCAGGCTTGAATATAGGGCCCAGGGATGTGGTCCAGGAGCCTGGTGGGTCCTTCCCCGTCCCACCTTCCCCAGGTGGAAATGACAAAAGGAACGATGCTCCTGAGTGCTTCATGGAGTCCTCGCAGAGGAGGGCCTGTGGATCAGGGGTTCCTGCCTCCACTTCATAGATTAGGAAACTAAGACCAGAGAGGGGAAGAAAGCTGGCTGAGGGTTCACAGTTCTCGGAGGTGACGTGGGAACCTGACTCAAGAACCCAGTGGCCTCCTATCCCCAGGCGCTCTGCCTCCCGACCGGGCTTCCTGGGGCCCTGGCCAGCTTGCTTGGAGGTTTCCCAGCCACCCTGCCCCCCTTCCCACCCAGCCACAGCTGGGTCCTGGGTAAGCCCGTGAGACGAGGCCCCAGGACCCTCTAAAGCAGGCATGGGGCCGCCCCAGCCCTGAGTCAAACGCTGAGCTCTTGACCAGGGGCAGGAATCTCCAGCTCCCTCCTCCCTTCTGGCAGCAACAAGTGTGAGGGTTCCCCTCCCCCGACCCCTATTCCATTGTCGCCGGCGCTGCAGAGCAGCTGGCAAACACAGAAGCAAACACCTGTGTGCCAGATCTTACAGCTGCATGTGTGAAACGCGATCCGTCTGCAGCGCCTGTCACATGCCACGTCCAGTTGCTACACTCGGGGCAGGTTGGAAGGGGATCCATGGGAGAGAACTTTCCGTGGCAGGATTTCAAAGCCCAGGCACCCATCCGTCCCCTTCCTCCCACCCCCGGCATTTTATTCGCTCCTCTTTTTTGACACTCAGCGTTTCCGGCTGAGTTTGCCTCTCACTAACTCCCGAACGGGGACAGAGCTGGGAGTTGGTGCCTCCGCAGAGTGACACACGCTCCACGCGATAATAACGCTACTTAGCGTGCCCCGAGGGCGCTTCATCTTCAAAGCGGTTGTTTAACGACTTGCTCCGAGGGCTGCACATCTGGCTGAAACTGGTGGGTTCCCTTCAAAGCTGGGGTCCCCGGGGGACACCCCGGGGCATCCTGCAGTAGGGCTCAGCCCCTCCTGCCCGGTGGGGTCTTCTCAGGCCTGCGGCTGCCAATTTATCTAGCCCACAGTCCCGGGCTCTTCACCTGCTTCGCAGAGACGTGCTCATTTGCTGCCAGAATCACTTTTCGGGCTTTGGTTGATGCTAACAATTCACCTGCATATGGGAAAGGGGGAAAATAGGACATTTTACAGGTGCTAAAGAGGGTGGAAAGGGGAAGAAGGAAAGAACCAGTTGTTTCCAGATATCGACTCACAGAATCTTTCCCCAGAAGGCGGCTTTGCAGGGGGATAACAGGTTTCCCCCACTACCAGCTAGGAGGCATTTACCGTGATGGAAAAGAGGAAATCAAGTCCAATGTAGAAAAGCAGATCTCCCATACGTTCATGTGACCTGAATGCCACAAGCTCCATGAGACCTCAAATGTCTTGGGGTTTGGGCCTAGCCAGGACATAGGAGATTGTCATTACACAAAACA
Organism: Alouatta palliata; assembly: GCA_004027835.1. Classification (NCBI taxonomy): domain Eukaryota; kingdom Metazoa; phylum Chordata; class Mammalia; order Primates; family Atelidae; genus Alouatta; species Alouatta palliata. Next base: position 87,967 of record PVKV010008210.1, read on the forward strand.
GACACCTGTCTATCAAACCCTGGTGCTGTACACGGGTTATCTTGTTATTCATCCGATCAGTCAACTAATGTTCATTCCGTCAACCCTCACTATGGCCTTACGCAGTCGCTTCTGTTATGACTCCTAATTTACAAGGGGAAAAAACCAAGGTTCAGGAAAGTCAGTGAACTTTAGTGAACCTGTGAAACATTGTCTAGATAGTAAGGTGGTAGAGAAAGATCTGAGACCAGAACAGAGGTCTGGACCCCGAAGCAAATGAATAAGCCAGAACTCTGGTTGGGTCTCCCCACAGTCCTAAAACACTAGGCTTGAGTGACGTCGGCGGGGGAGGGACCAAGTGCAGATTGACACACCACCTCAACGTGCTCAAAGGAGAAACCTCAGATTCATGTTTTCCAAAGTTCTCACCTCTCTCTCCTCAACTTTCCCTTCAACTAAACACATTGTGGAACCCCATCTCTACTAACAAAATACAAAAATTAGCGGGCATGGTGGCGCATGCCTGTAGTCCTCCTACTCAGGAGGCTGAGGTGGGAGGATCACGTGAGCCCAGGAGGTGGAGGCTGCAGTGAGCTCAGACGGCACCACTGCACTCCAGCCTGGGCGACGGGAGAGAGACCCTGTCTCAAACAAAACAAACAAATAAATAAAAATAAATAAATAAAATTCTAATTCGAGAAGTCATTTTCTATGAACCCAAATTAGTTTTTTTTACCTTTTCACTTTGAAAAATGCCACGGAAACTACATCCGTTGGCCCCATCGTCCCTCCTCCTGCACGTCATCTCCACTGTCAGCCCTGTTACCGCGGAAGGCGGCACTTTCTTGGTCCTGTACAGAATGTAATTTTCACTTGCCCCTGGAAAATCAATATGGAAAGGCTCTAATTCCCCAGATTTCGATTTTTCAATAAAAACGTGAAAATGAAACTCTGCGGGATTGCAGCCAAAATGGTGCCCTTGAGCCAACCGCAGTCTGGAGGGAGACTCACAGAGAGTTTCAGAGAAAACACCAACTTTTGACATTGTTCTGCTCAGATGACGTGTCAGATGGGAGCGGAAGCCGGGGGGGGGGGGGCCAGGGGTCTCTGAGGCTTGGCAGTGTTTTTTCCCAGGAAGGCTTCTCACTGCAGAGGGATTTGGGGCAAAACTCTGCCTGTCCCGAGGCGCTACTGATCGCCGGGATAGTAACAGGGAAAAGCTTAACTTTGGAACCAAGACATAAATGAGATAAAATTCTGTCTCCATCCTATAATGGCTACTTTCTGCTAAGCAGCTCTGATGATCTTATTTTCTCAACCCAAAGGAGGAGGAGAGAGGTTGAGGTTGTTGACTGAGCTCTCAGCGCTGACATGAGGAGCCCATGAAACTGTCCATGGGAAGGTGCCCCAAACGAAGCCTGGCTCAGAGTAGAACTTCAATAGGGTGCGTTTTCTTCCTGTCCCCACCCCCTCCGTCCCTGTAATCGAGACTGAACCACTGATACCCTTCGGTACATGGTATTGTCAGTGGAAGGCCACAGTGAACTCTTGAGTTCCCTACACTGGGACCTCCCAATCACCCTGTGATGGTGACAGATGTAAAATGCTGCCACCTTTG